>QTSX02004368.1:0-131420 GCA_014839935.2 Entomophthora muscae
CTTTCAGGTGTCTATATCAATATATACTGCAACAACCCTTGTTCTTGTCCTTTCAGAAAGTTCTGGTGGCTACTGCAATTAGGTCCATCTTTGTCTAGCTACGCCTATATCCTGATTGGCTGTTCTCGACACGTGGTACGTTACCTGCCTTAGCAGGCGTCCTTGTACTTCACAGCTTTCACACTCTTCTTTGAGCTAACCTACTGCCATTTATCAATTGGCTGTATCTTACACACCTAACTACGCTTAAACTACGCTCATTTAGTTGGTATTAGAATTGTCTCGTTCAGCCCTCCTACATTGGAAGTAACTGGTATTCCATTTGCAGGGTTTAACCAGTGATCCTTTTTTGCGGCAAACCTTCTGCTGCATAATGCACAAGTCAAATTAGGACTATGTTGTATAACAGCAGACTCAATCCATTAGTGACTCAAAGGATTATGCCGTGTAATACTGACCCAAACCGATAAAGAACCCGATTATACGCCGTGTAATACTGATCCGAACGAAACAAAGGTTGTAAAAATTGAGTTAATTTTGGTAAGGTTGCTATAAAAAATATTGTTGGGAATGGGGTGGGTACCAATAAAATGCTTGCATGTAAGACAAGGTAAAATGTACCAGAAGAGGAGTTGGTGAGGGGAGTTGATTTGTTTAAAGAGAGTTCGGGAAACAAGTTAAACCCTAGACAGCTGGCAACAGCCTTGGATGTTAGATGAAGATGGAGTCCATCTCTACCCGGGAAGGGTTAAACCCTTTCATGTGAGCCTTATTGAATTTGACAGGTTCTAAGGCATGGTTTAGGAGCGGCCTTGACTTGAACCAGGTTTAAAGCTTGGATTCTGGAGCATCTATAAGCCATAAAGCATGCGGTAGGGATATTTGTCACATGGTGATTGAAATTTGAAGAGTGGTGCCAGCCTTTTTATAGTTTATAGATAAAAGTGATATTTTATATTGAGGCCTTGGAGGATAAACACTATTGAACCTAAGATGTAATAAAATTGATGGCATTAAAAATATTAATAGCTGATTTATTTAATCTATCTCCTTCGCGATAGGAATAGCTGACAAACCCTAACTTTGCAGGGATTTAGCAGTATTCAGGACCAGGTTGGCTGGATAAAAATGAAAATCTATGGACTGTTCTGGATGCCCCAGAGCATTCGTGCCATAACCCTTCCTTAAATCTGATTGTTTCTAGAACGAATCAACGATCTGAAGACAGACCTTGCTGGGTGGCAGGTAAGGACGGAACCTGGCTCAAACGTTTTAGGAATATCTTGAACAGTCAATGGATTTTTCATCCAGCTTGCTGGGAACATTACGTCCAATAGGCGGGGTTGAACTCGCGGCTTGACAATCATGCTCCCAGAAAATCTGTTCATGGGAGGGGCTGTTCCTACCGAATTCCTACAAACCTGGTTCACGCCTTATGTTTCAGCCAATGATATGATGGATTAAATCACCTCCCTCTAATGATAATAAATAGACAAGTTAAAATTACTTTTTAAAACAAGTTTTTAATCCTGGTGAATTATATTTGATAATTGAATCATTGCTACTGCGTTATTTATTATCAAAAGTATTGATATATTGGATTGATCTGAGAACAATTTAGAAGATATGATTTCACCCTTTAAAACTTTAAGCTCAAAGTGACAAATGGTGCGGGAACATATGCCCCTGCTGAAAAACGACCCAGAGCCCGATTTTGGAGTATGGTTTATGAACCAAACAGAATGCACGAGGTCTTGAGCAGAACATGATATGTTTTAAACATGTACGGCTGGGAGCATCTCAATGTTTCCTCCGTGTCTGTAGCCAATGGTTCAGTTCTTTGTACAGAACCCTTTTCTAGGGGCAGTGAATATTTGAACCCAGAAGCAGTCACAGGCTATCGCGATGCAGGCTAATATTGAAAGCACATGGCTAAAAAAATTCATTTTCAAAAAACACTTTCTTAACTGATGCACAAGGCATCATGCCCTGATCAAATTGGATACTCGCAGCTATGCTTCAAGTGACTAAGCACTTGGGCTCCATGGTTTCAATGTATGATTAAAAATTGGTTTGAATTTATATCTGATGCTGCGAGAAATAAGGTGCCCTTCAAAGTATGCTTGAGTTGAGGAGACTTGTATAGCAGGGCTTCAGTGCACTATTTAAAATATATATTTGAATAGGAATTTATTGAGGCCTGGGAAACGCCTGATTTTTGGATGCCACATGATGGTACATTCTACCTTCCTTATTATACAATAAGGGGGCTGGGTTCATTCTGCAGCTATGGTTTGATGAACCTCATTTCAATTATATTACCAAATATACGGTACAGTAAGATTTAAACGCAAGTAGCTTGCTCCATAACATTGATATCACTCCGCTCTCAACAGGTGGTTCACATTTTTTCGGTACCCACTTCGATTCCGACAACTAGATTTGCGACAGCTGAATTCTCAACAGAATTACGTCATCTTAATATGTTTCAAGTAGATCACATGTTAAAATTCTGAATATGATGTCATCATGCCGGAAATGGGTTGTCGGAAACCCAGATGTCGAAATAAAAGTGGGTAGCATTTTTTAATTTGAATTTTATTCAGCGGCAGCTAATTGGATGCACTGTGATTGTAGCTTGCAGAAAGATTTAATTAAAAATTAATTAAAAATTAAATAAAAAAGTAGCTCAAATTAGTATGGATGTTTTAGAATCCAGACCAAAGCACACAGCCAAGCCACATGACTCTTGAGCACCGAACCATGATTTAATCCATGCGTGACGTGGGTCATAACCCGCGGCATCGGCATATACTCATTATATAACCCTTTATCCAGAAGAAACACGCTTATGAAGAGTTTTACCCTGCTCCTCTGCTCAGCTGTTACCGCGAACGTGGATCTCGATATCTGTGATAACTTCATCAAGGCCCATGAATACATGAGCAAGGAGGTGGTGGGCTATGCCACGTGCTTTAGCTCTCACTTCTTCTTCAGCCCAACGAGAAAAGTATGCAGGGAGGATTGCTTAGAGCCATTGATCCAAGCCTCCCAGCTAGTGAAGGAGAAATGCAACCGGCCTGGGCTGACTGCTGAAGAGTACGACGCGAAATACAAGAGCCTTTCGTATATTCCCTGGTCCGACCGCCTTGGGGCTGAAGCAGCGTGTGCCAAGGATCCAACAGGTCAGACATGCATGTTTGCCGTTCAGAAGGCCGAGACTCTGATTACGAACAACCTGGGCTCCAGTGATTACTCGGAAAGCAAACAAGCCGTGATATGCAGCCCATGCGTAAAATCTCTCTACACCCTCTACTCGCCCAACCCGAACAACTACCCCCTCGTTTACTTCCACCAGATAAACGATCCCGAAGCCATCTTTAAGAAGATCCAAACCATTTGTAAATTCGAGGCTCCAAAGTGCACCGAAGATCCTGTATTAACTCTAGACCCCACAACCTTAAATATTAAATAGACTTGTTTAGATTTAACTCCAAACCCTCTCAAAACAGACCAATCTTTATCTTTCCTTAGTTCTATACCGGTATGTAGCTAGTATAAACATGGTGGTATATAAGCAACAGATATATTTATTGGAAGAAACAGTTTCATAACAGGATACTAGCAGGTCACCCTTAGGATATAGCAAACTAGGTTTGTCATGCATGGAAAAACGGGTAAGCCCACTAGTACATCACCATTGAGTCAAGTGCTGTGGCAGTACCAACAGTAGGTAGACAATATATATCAAACCGAGTCCTCTGTTAGGGTTTGGGCTCATTGTTACAGTATGCAACTTAATTATATCTAAATCCTTGTCCATGTGACTTCTTCATAAGGTAATCTTGTGATTATCCTGGTGAGATGGTTACAGATCTGGCTGGCATCAGGGATGGTTCACACCAGCTAGCTCCAGGCCACTGCATCCAAAGCAGCACCCATATTACTCCAACACTTTAAAACAATACTTTTACAAGCATGCTCCAGAGCTTTAAACCAGCTACTCTGGCTGACATGTGGTCAAATCAGCCCAAATTTCTGACCCTTACTGGACATCAACTTAGATTTAAAGGTTCCCATCCCATTATGATCTTTTTTGAAACCTCTAGCCCATCACTACGGGCCATTCTCTTGTCTGGCCCTACTCCTTCTGGATCTAAAGCCATCCCCCTTCCTTCAGGTTGCTTTAATGCTACCAATCTAGCTCATGATTCTCGCTCCATCCTCTGCTTTCTCCTGAATAGATTGTGTTGCAACCATGATCACTCCCCGCCTGCCAATGTATCTTAAAATACACGGGGTGCTCAATCAGTTGCCCCATGACATGAAAAACGGTATGGGTCAATCTGGGCGCAATGTCAAATTGCAGGCACCATCTCCTAATTAGGAGCAATGCCAATTCAACATGCTGATCCCCCGCTTAAGATATCCTCAACCCAGAATCTTATACCAAACCCGGCACAGCACCACCCCTGGGTAGGGATGCTTCAGCTCAGCTGCAGCTAGCCTCTGGCTCTAGACTGTTGGAGCCAGAATGGAATATTTATATTTTTAAACATTCTAAAATAAATCTTTGAATGGAGCGCCCTAGAGCAAAAACTGGCCGCGGCTTGCCCGGGGCTTGCCTGAAGCAGCCCTACCCCTGGGTGGGCTTGTGGCTCCCCAATACTGATCATGTTGTTCTTGGATAAAGATAATCTTATCCCTCTGCCCGTCTTTTCTATTGGAAAGTTGTCTTCCCCAATTGAAATACTGAACTATACCTGGTTTAGTTGCCGCAGCGGTAGCAGGGGTAGGGTTGATCACCAACCTACCTGTAAGAAGATCCCCCAGAAGAGACAAAGTGCTGGCTGTATGGCTACACCTTGCCAAGTGACCTTCCTCCTCATCCTGGATTGGGGCATCCTCAAGGGGTACGCTGTATACCGGGATAGACTAGCTCTCACCAGTGTCTACAACCAGCTCCTCTGGTGGCAGTGGGGCATCAGCCTCACCCACCTCAGTGGATCTACCACAATGAATGCTGAACTTTGGGATGGAACCCTTCATGGGTGGGGTGGGAGGCGCGGATATTGTAAGTTGGCTACCCTTCCCCAAAACCTGCTGTGGCATCTTTCAAGCACCTATATCCATGCCAGTTGCCTTAGCACCAGGACCTCTCACAGGGCCAACTGCCATTCTGTTCACTGCCCTGGCCAGTCAAGCACTTGAAATCCCCTGGGCGGTGTTCAGGGGCCCTGCCAAGCCTGGCTACAGTGGAACTTTCTCACCCATTGTGGTGGGGGCCCCCTTTCTTGCCATTGAACACACCAGAAGCACCCCAAAGTATCTTGCTGCTGCCCCAGAAGCCATCACCAATGGAATTACCACGCTCCCCACCCCCATCATCAATGGGTCAAAGCCCCATATCTGTAATTGGGTGCCTGGGGGGTGTTGTACCCCATTGGCAATCCCTACAAGGCTATCTTGGAAGCAAGCAACTGAGCTGCAACGGTCTCCCAAAGGTCCAATGGTGCACCCCCTCAACCTTGCCCTGGTCTGGGCAGAGCCCACAGCCAAGCAGGACACTGCCAGCTCCATCAGCAAGATACCGGTAATAAGTGCCCTCAAGAGGGGGGCAAAAGCTGAAACAGATCAAGAGTTCAGAAAAGGCCTGGAGGCTGATGAGATGTGAGGCTTGACAACCACACTTGACCCACACTCCTGATCCCTCCTGGCTGATCATCCATGCTGCTACAGTATGCCAAGGGTTGGATCCCTTGCCCTATCCCAAGTCCACAGTGCCGGCCTCCAAGCTGGGCGGTCATTGACCAAGATTGCTTGCTTGACTTACCCCGTTGGCTTCTATGGGAATACCTGCAGGATACTGGCCATACCAGGGCCAATCACCCCAGGGCCAGCCAGGGATTTGTGGGATCCCAACAGTTGGACCAAGCTCCCAGCCGCTTTGCGGCAGTGCACATAACAGCCTCCCAACTGGTAGTGTTGCAACTGAACCAATGAGGATTCAGTATTTGGAATTGGGGAAGACAACAGTCCAATAGAAAGGACAGAATAATAAGAATAAGGTATTGTTTATTGTAGAATATTGTGATTAATATACTATATGGGGAAAGCCACTTGGCCACAAGGGGTGGCATGTTCCATGTAAGGTCCAGTGTCGTGAATGCCACCATTCACTGTGTTTTGATTCCGCCTTTGTTGGGTTATTTTGAGGACGGATCCCTCTCTTTTGCTTTCCCTCTTTGAAGTGAGGCTGGCTCCAAATTAGGAAATACAATTGTTTGGTTTCCTGATTCTGCGCAACTCACTTGCCCCACTCATGCCTGTGGCAAGTGATCCTACCGCCCATGCACTGTTTTGTGGTAAAGCTACACAGTATATGTTCCATTCTATTTCTACCAATAAAGTTTAAGTTCCATTCACATTTTTGTCTTTGTGTCTCCACGTACTTCAGCGCCTCTCTAGCCATGTCTAGTAGATATTAATCTTCCAGGGCCGCAAGGTAACTGCATAGCCTTCCCTGCCATTCTAACCAAGACTTAGTACAAATCCAATCCTAAGGTTAGGATTTCCTGTTGTGACTCTGTGCCGCACCTCAGAACATGAAAAAAAATGGTGCTCACTACAGGGGCTGTAAGACCCTTGGTTAACCCTTTTGCAACCATGTTTTCAGGACCTTTGCCTCCTCCTATACAAGAGCTGACTTCACATGAAATTACCAGTCCTCCTATTGAGGAAGACATCGCCAACCCACCTATTGTCCCTACTGTGCTGAACCTCAGGAGTGGTCCCTGACTAGTGGCCTACCCTTTGAGTACCCCTGACTTGGAACAAGCTATGGTGGTAGCCCTTGGGATAGTTTGTGATGGAGCCATCTCTTGCCTCCAGCTTCAGTTCAGCCAAGCAGAATACTACAAATTGATTGTAGCGCCACAATTTTCACAGCATCTCCTCTCGGCAGCTGGCTCCGCTGAAAACTAGTTGTTGTCCTTTGTACAACCCACCTTAGCCCATCATCAAATGGTATTAGGGCTCCATGTTCAGGAGATTTCATTGCTACAGGCCGCTGTCACTCATCACTGGGATCAGTTTGCGGCCTACCAGCAGTGGATCCACTCCCTGTTTTCCTTGGTATCAGACAATCAGCGCAACTCTGTCACCTCCCAATCTCGCCTGGTCAATTCCATCAAAAAAATGCACCAGTCCATCCCTGAGTATGTCAGAGAGCGTCTTCATGAGTCCCACCAGTTGGAACAGCCCTGGCGCCCCCAAGTAGATTCCACTCTAAACGCCTATCTCACCAACTTTGAACGGCTTGTGCAGAAACTCAACGAGTTCAGTGCTCACTCCTTTGACCAATTACAGCAAGTAGCAGTCCATGCTGCAAAAGGCCTAACTGAACTTGGCGAGGAATTTGATCAAGAAAGAGCTGCTACTGCCGCTACCATTGCCAAACTCCAGACTCAAGTGAATGAACTATCTACCCCCAAATCAGATGCCCCACCTTCTCCTCCATCTGATGAGTTAGCAGATAGAGAACAGAGACTATGAGATGCTATTCAAGAGTTAAGAGCATCTACCTTCAGTCAGTATTGCCCTACCAAAGCCCCCCAGCCTGATCCTCAAGTGCTTGCTCTGACAAATCAGGTTGCTGACTTACAACAAGAGGTTACTACTTTGCGTGAGGTGATGGCATCTGTTGTTAGTCCAACTGGGGCTGTTGGTGAATATGGTTGTTGCCCTGGCTTGTCAGGAGCCCCTCACATTCATTGTGCTAGAGAGTTGATAGCTCTGGCTAAGGAGGTGGACCATCTGAAACAAGACCATTCTGAGCTTGATAAATACGTACAGGAAATGAGTGAATTAATCAATTCAGGGAATGACAGGTTCACCCCTTGCCTTTTGGTGGGTCCGTCTCTTACATCCCAACTGGATGAACTGTTCTCAGTAGTAACAGCACAGGGTCAGCGCCTGGATGTTACTGAGTGGCAGACCACCCTAGCTAATAATATGGGCACCCACACTGCTGAAACCTTGACTACCCTTGAGGAAAGTGTTTGCCAGCTGTGGGCCAGACAGCCCCCTCTGAATCTGAAGCAGAATTCTCCCCACACATAGATGTACTAGATAGCAACAATGGTGGCCCAACTCCAGAAGTACACTTCAAACCTACCTTTAAGCAAGTCTTTGACACCAAAACCCTGACCATTGCAGCTTTCCTAACTATCTACAAAACTGCCATAAGAAGAGCCTCAGATGAGGTTAAGAAGGAACACATTCTAACCTGTCTGCACCCGACCTGTCAAGAGGTAGTAGTACCAGAGCTGCCTGTGAGATTTGGCTGATTGACCACAAATGATCAGGTTAATCATTGCATGCAGATCTTAATCAGTTACATGCCGTATTATCACTGGTCATCATTATATTAATAGATATGGCAGTTATATGCCGTGTAATTGCTAGTTTATTATAATAGATGTAACAATTATACGCCGTATTATCATTTGGTTATCACTTAATCAAGTGTAGTTATTATATGCCATGTAATGGTTAGTTTATTATAATAGATGTAACAATTATACGCTGTATTATCACTGATTGTTCCAATGTGATGTGATTATACTCTGTGTAAAGCTTGCTTTATTATAATTGATGTAACTATTATACGCCGTATAAACGTTAGCTAATATAGTGAATATCACTGATTACACGGCGTGTAACCACTAAATCATCAATTGTATATCACCTATTCTACCCTACTGGATGTTGTATCAACTCATCTCAACACAACCTGATGGACTTATATGTTCATATCAAACAAGTGATATACAAATGGCTAAGAAATACTGAGTTTGGATCAGTATTACATGGCATATAATTGAGTTACTTATTGGTTTGGGTCAGTATTACACGGCGGATAATCCTTTGAGTCACTAATAGATTGAGTCTGCTATTATATGGCGTATAATCCCTAATTTGACTTGTTGCATTAATAAGCAGAAGGTTTGCCAACAAGAAAAGGATCACTGATTAAGCCCTGCAAATGGAATACCAGAATTCTACCTTCTAATGTAGGAGGGCTGAACAGGGACAATTTCTAAGCATCAACTAAATACAGCGTAGTTTCCCAGCGCAATAATAGGCGTGTAAGATACAGCCAATCAATAAATGACAGTAGGCTAGCTCAAGAAGAGCGTAGGCTGTAGCTGAAGTGCCATGGACGCCTGCTAAGGCTGTAGCATACCATGTGTCAAGGACAGCCAATCAGGATAGGTGTAACTAGCAAAGATGGAACTATTGCAAAGGTAGCCACCAAGAACTGTCTGAAAGGACAAGAAGAAGGGTTGTTGCAGTATATATTGATATAGACACCTGAACGGAAAAAGACAAGTTCATAGTTACACCTGGATAGATTGCAGCAGCTGGCTAGATTGTACTCCAGTATCAATAAATGTAATTATATTCAAAGTTCTATTCTATTGTAGTCTGTAGTGCTCTTGCATAGGATTAGATAGAGTACATTGGCAAGGCTAACATCTATCTGTAGCTTTGAACATACCAGCAATATCTCAAGTTGTTCAACACTGCCCATTATTGAGACCTGGGAAAGTATGAAGCAACTTCTGATTGAAAAATTTGGTGGTGACCTTAGTTTGAAAGTGAAGAAGCACACTGTGATGGTCCACATGTTTGGTGGTTTGCAGGTGGGGCTTATGTTGGCCAAGTGGAAGTTTAGTGACTTCTGTTGAAGAAGTTGATGTAGAACTGGTCTGAGCTGTTGGAGACTGAAATGAGCTGGCTGAAGGATCATAAGATGATGAAGAACTGGTGATCCAGAGAAATGAGCCAAGATTTTGCTGAATTTATTTGCCAAAGTGGAAAAATGTAGAATGTTTTGCCTTGATTTACTAGTAAAATCAAGAATGAATGTGGATAGAAGTGTGGGTAATATATTTATTTATTAAGTTCCTAGGATAGATGAAGGTATGTTGCTATGAGAGCTGGATACAAAGTTGTTTTGGTGGGACATTTTCCTTGGATTTTACAAGATTTATAAATATATGGGGAAAACGTTGAAGAGGTCCATTAAGAACAGTTTAAATAGTATTTCACTATTTAAATGGGTTTAGGTTGAATGTAGGGAAGACTGGTGCTGGAATAATGGACCAGTTAACGTTTGGTGCGCAAAGAGTTGTTGCTTTGAGCTGTTTGAGTTGTAGAAATTAGTTTCCTAGTTGGATCCCAGTGAAACTTCAGAAATGGTCTATTTCTGCGCTCTGCATTCATTGGTTGAGTTTTGGTAGGGTTCCTGATGAAAATGATTGGTTGGAAGCCAAAAGCTTAAAGTATAAGTAAGGAAATAGTGAATGAATACTTTAAGCTTTTGAGAAAGTAAGTATGTAAGCTTAAGTTATTATAGGAAAAAGTGAGCGGCAATGGTTTAAGCTTCTGAAGAAAGCCGTTTTGAAGGCAGGACCGTTGAGAAAAGAACACTATAAGAAGGTGGCTGGCTGGAAAGTTACAGGGTCTTTTGTTGGTCTTTTGGATGTCTTTTCAAGGTCTTTCTGAGGCCTTTTGAGTTTCTGCCAAGATGTTTCTGGAAGCCTTTTGATCACCAGCAGGAGCTTGAAGGGACTGATACAAGTGGAATACCAAGGCCGCTAAAGATATACAGAGAGCTGAAGCCCAAGATAACGGGTTTAGGATCCCAAGAATAAGGGGCTGGATCCTAAGCGCGGTGCATAAGTCTGATTCTAAGGTCCCGGAGTCCAAGTTTAAGGAGAATGAGTTCAAGTCTAAGGAGCAGAAGTCCAAGGCTAAGGTGCAGGAGTCCAAGACCAAGTACAAGGAGTCCAAGATATTGTTGGAGGACTCCAAGTATTGGCAAATACATATTGTTTCCTTGACCCCCAGGCCATATACCAGAAGGTTTCTAAGGGGATCTTCCTTCTGAGAGTGAATAAAAGCCCATTTTGACCCCTATACATATTTCTGAGATGCATTTTACCTTACTAGAGAATGACAATCCCTTCCAGCTGGTCCCTAGCTACAATTCAGGACACACTTTGGGGACTGGTGGACAGGAACCCCACAGACGCTTTCATGCACATTGCTTTTTAAGCCAAAGGAGACTCTAGCTGAATTTGCGGCAGATTCTACGTGGAAGGACAACAACTGATCACAAGCCGCCAGTTGACTGCACATGAAGCATAAATGGCTTGCGCTCAAGCCCTCAAGGTCAACCAGCTCCTGTGTCTTCATCTCAAGGCCCATAAAGCCATACTTTCTTCCATGAAGAGCATAAAGACACTATTGCAAGATATGCACCTTACCCATTCTGGGGAAGTTGTGCGGGAGAATTGTGCCGCCTCTACCTCTGGTTTGTCTTCATGTGGCCCGCGTATCCTCACCATGAACTTGCAGAATCCTCCTTGACGCCAGAGTTGCCATAACTGTGGACAGATAGGTCATTATTACCAAGTCTGCACCAATCCTTGAGTTGAAGGGGTTGATCCCAAGGAGCAGGCAGGAAAAGAACAGTCAACCTAGAGGTGGAGACGCTCTTGGTTGACAATTCTTACCAGTCTCCTTTGATTCCCCCTCCATTGATGACTCTGAGCCTTCTGACACTGAGGCTCCTCCCATTCTGCTGCTATTCCATGACATCTATGATGACTCTGACATGGATGATTCTGATATAGAAGATCACAACACCTATGGGTATTCAGTCCTGGCTGTCCCAGAAACTATTGCAGTCCTGTATAAGCTACGTTCTGGTAAAACTACAACAATCAATAAGCCTCTGCCTGAAGCCAAGGAGGTTATCTCTTGCCCATACCTCACTCAAGCCAAGAGATCTCCTGTGCTTGTCAAATTTTCCAAGGAAGCTGCTGAGGTTGCTGACGCTGTGTTTAAAAATGTCTCAGACTTGCTCCCTCTCCAGAAAGTCTATAAGGAGTTCCCAGGCTTAAGATGCATGATTAAGAAATGGGATTAAGAGCTAGCAGAAGCCCAAGACATTCTGGCTGTCCTCCCTCCCTTTGGGTGTACTACCACTTGTGTGGAAATATCCATCCAAAAGGTGAATATTAAGGCTGTCTTAGACACAGGTCTCCTATTAATGTTGTCTCCTTGAAGCTTGTCAAGAATCTCAAACTTGCCCCAACTTTAACTATCACCAGTTGTATGGCACAGCTGGGCTATCCATGATTTGCGCTATAGGAGCTTATTCTGCTCTTCCCATGCATTTTGGCAAACTACTCTTGGCCGCGCCTGCCGTTGTCTTGGAGAATGAGAGCTACAACCTCCTAGTTGGTAATTGATTTCTTGGAGAATACAATGAGATCATCAACTTAAAGGATGGCTACCTTCTTATCTTAGGATACAAGGTCCCCTTGATCTTTGAAGAGCCAGTTAAAGTTCCTGGAAAGCGCCTCAAGACATGTGCCTTGGAATATCACACTGGTGTTTTCACTTTAAAATACCATACCCATTCCTCCAACATGAAATGCCCTCATATGGCTTGTCCTGCGTCTGAAGGGATTCTTCTCTTGGCCACTTCTGCTGTGACTATTCCCCCTGGGTCTCAGGCTATCCTAGACTCCCAAATATTGTATGAGCTACCCAAGCGTACATTCTTAGAGTTGTACTCTCCTCCCTTGCTAGGCTGCAACAAACCCTATCTCTGTTCAGGCATCTTGGATGTTTTTGTGTTCTGAGGCGCGGCACAGACACACAATGGGAAATCCTAACCTTAGGATTTAATTTGTACTAAGTCTTGGTTAGATGACAGGGAAGGCTATGTGTTTACCTTGCGGCCCTGGAAGATTAATCTCTACTAGTTATGGCTAGAGAGAGGCGCAGAAGTACTGAAGACACAAAGACAAAAATGTGAATAGAACTTAATTTTTATTGGTGAATATGAAATGGAATATATAGTGGTTAGGAATACCACAAAACACTGCCAGGACAGTAGATTCACTTGACACCAGCATGAGTGGGGCAAGTGAGATGCACAGGATCAAGAAACCAAACAATTGTATTTCATGATGTAGAAACCAGTTCATTTCAAGAGTCAAAAGCAAAAGCAAGAGATTTATCTTCAAAATGGCCCACTGAAGGCAAAATCAATACATGGTGAATAGCGGTATTCACGACAGATGTCTCTCATAAAGACCCTGTTCAACTGCTGGTTGCCAGCTTAACTGCCCTTCCCATACATGTGTCTAGAGGGCAGATTGTTGGCTATGGCAGGTTGTTGAATGCTCCTGATGTCCTATCACTCCATTCCTTTTGTACCTTCCAGGACTTTAACTTACCTGAGGACAAGCCCCAAGTCCTATCCTTGTTCACTACACAAGACTTCCCGCAACTATCCCTGGTTCAACAGAAAGAGGTGCTTGACCTACTGGATTAGTTTTTGGATATCTTTGCTAAGGATAGAACTGATTATGGTTTCAGCTAAAGGCGTCATTCACCAGATTGATACTGGTGATGCTCCCCCTTTTGCGCTAAACCCTATTGGCGCAGTTGTGTAGAGGATGCTCAGTTGTCTAAAGAGCTCAAACAACTTTTAGACGCTGGACTTCTTGCTCCTTCCCAAAGTCCATGGGCCTCCCCCTTGCTCATACTGAAAAAGAAGGATGGAGGTCATTGTATTGCAATATACTACCAAAAAATGAACTCTTTAACCAAAAAGAATTCTTACCCTTTACCACACATTGATGATGCTCTCTGCTGCCTTGGGGGCTCTAATTTCTTCTCTGCTATGGACCTGGCCTCTGGGTACTGGCAAGTTGATCTCTCTTCCAAGGATAGACAGAAGGCTGCACTCATCACTTCTGAAGGATTGTTTGAGCCTACACAAATGCCACAAGGACTCTGCAATGCTCCAGCTACTTTCCAACAAGCCATGGGCTCCATTCTCCGTAATTTAAAGCTCTTGTGTGTCCTAGTGTACTTAGATGATATAACTGTCTTTAGTGCTACTTTTACTGACCACCTGGCCCATCTTAAGGAAGTGTTCATATAAATTTGAGAAGCTGAACTCAAGTTAAAGCCATCTAATTGTGCCTTCTTCAAGGAACACCTCAAATTCTTGGGACATGAGGTGACTCAGACAGGAATTTGCCCCATGAATAAGAAAGTTTAGGCCATTGAAAAAATGTTTCCACCAACCAACCTACGAGAAGTTCAAGTCTTTCTGGGCATGATGGAATACTACAGATAGTTCATCCCCAATTTTTCTGACACTACCAAGCCCTTGGTCTAGCTGCTGCGTAATGTCCCTTTTGAGTGGACTGCACGCCAGCAACAGGCATTTGAGACCCTTAAGCAAAAACTTAAGGAGGCCCCTATTCTAGTATATCCTGACTATAATAAGAATTTCATCCTATATAAGGATGCTAGTGAGCTGGCCATTGGAGCTATCTTGGCGCAATTAGATGATGAAGGTGTGGATCACCCTGTTGCTTATACCTCTTGTGTCCTAAATAAATATAAGAAAAATTAAAGTGTGACTGAGAAAGAGTGCCTTGCTGTGCTGTATATTGTCAAGAAGCTCCGCCATTATGTGTATTGTACCCATTTTCCCGTGATTACTGACCACGCCTTGCTCAAATGGCTACAACAACTCAAAGAACCAGAAGGAAAAATAGCTGGATGGGCTCTCTGCCTGCAAGGATACAACTTCACTGTGCTGCATTGCCACAGAATTCAACATCAAAATGCTGATGGACTGTCCAGAATGCCCATTCTTGCTCTACACCCTGCTGAGGCTGACAGGTTGTACAAATTAATTGGATATCCTTCCTTGTAGGAAAACAAGACAAAAGAAGTTCAAGTTGCCCTTTCTAAGTTATCTGAAAACACACTCATACGTGAAAATCAGCTCTTCAAGAAAGTACAGGATCACTACCTACCTTATGTAAGGCCTAGTCTTTGCCTTTTGGTGGTGCTTCAAGCTAATAAGGAGACAGGACACAGAGGTGTTGCCAAGAATTATGCCTGGCTCCAGAAGAATTACTTCTTGGAAAAGCTTTGTCTGCTGATCCCAGATGTTATTGCTAGTTGCCATAATTGCCAACTCCAATGACCCAAAGCTGCCACTTATGAGTTCAAGATAGTCCCCCCTCAACACACATTTCACACTGTCAGTATTGACGCTGTAGGACCTCTCCCTTGCTCCTGCTCTGGTTGCCTCTTTATCCTAATGACTGTTGATCATTTTAGCAAGTGGGTAGAAGCTTGCCCTACTAAAGACATCACTGCCAAGACAACTGCCGCCTTTCTGCTGCAAGATGTATTCTTTTGCCACAGTTTCCCTCAAGTGTTGTTGTCTGAAAATAGGACTAACTTCAATGCCAAGTTAGTAACCTCTGTTGTTGAAGCCTTGGGGTCTCACCAGTCTTTCTCTGCCCCCTATAGTCCTTCCACCAATTGGGCATTTGAGCGCGCAAATTCAACTTTGGTTTCTATCATGAGAAAACATACTTACTCTGACACTACCAACTGGGATCTATACTTACCCGCTGCTCTCTTTGCCTATTGCCTTAGCAAACATTGTGTCACCGGGTATTCCCCTTTTGCTATGTTTTATGGTTGTGAAGCCACCACTTTGTTGCTCCTGGGCCCCCCTACTCTCCTCTGATAAGGACATGAATCCTGATGACCATATCAAAGATCTAGTCAATTGAATCATTGATATTCAGTCCTCTTCCTACACAACCGCCTATAAGACCAAGCTGCTTGAGCTCTTCCCTGAAAATTCTGGAAGATCTCCCCTGTCTGAGTTCAACATTGGGGACCACATTCTTTATTATTAATATAGAGTAGGAGGACATGATCATAAGCTAATTTTTTGTGGATTGGGCCCTTGGAAGTGACTTTCAAACGAGGGTAAGAGTATACTGTAAAACTCCTCTCTAGCGGTTGACTGTTTTTTTGTCTGCATACCAAGTTCCTCCGCAAGTACCACCCCCCTAAGGCCAATCTAGAGGGGGGCAATGTTGTGAATGCCGCCATTCACCGTGTTTCAATTTTGCCTTCCTTGGGTTATTTTGAGGACAAATCTCTCTCTTTTGTTTTGGCCTTTGAAATGAGTCTGGCTCCAAAATAGGAAACTCAATACTTGGTTTCCTGATTCTGCGCAACTTGCTCACCCCACTCATGCTTGTGGTGAGTGATCCTACCGTCTGTGTACTGTTTTGTGGTAAAGCTACACAGTATATATTCCATTCCTACCAATAAAGTTTAAGTTCTATTCACATTTTTGTCTTTGTGTCTCCATGTAATTTGGCGCCTCTCTAGCCACATCTAGTAGATATTATTCATTCAGGGCTAAAAGGTAATCACATAGTCTTCCCTGCCATTCTAATTGAGACTTAGTACAAATCTAATCCTAAGGTTAGGATTTCTTGTTGTGACTCTGTGCAGCGCCTCAGATCATAACATCCAGAGCCAAGTAATAACTTGTGCAGGATCAGTAGGTCAAATTGGTAATGCTCCTGTGGGGTTCCTATCCACCAGCCCCCAAAGTGTGTCCTGGATTTTAGCCAGGGACCGACTGGAAGGGATTTTAATTCTCTAGTAAGGGAAAATGTATCTCAGAAATATGTATAGAGGTCAAAATGGGCTTTTATTCACTCTCAGAAGGAAGATCCCCTTAGAAACCTTCTGGTATATGACCTGGGGGGTCAAGGAAACAATATGTATTTGCCAATACTTGGAGTCCTCCAAAAAAAGTCTTGGACTCCTTGTAATTGGTCTTGGACTCCTGCACCTTAGTCTTGGACGTCTGCTCCTTAAACTTGGACTCCAGCGCTGCGCTTAGGATCCAGCTTCTTATTCCTGGGCTCCTGCTCCGTTATCTTGGGTTGTATAAGTTCAACCAAGCTCCTGCTGATGATCAAAAGGCTTCCAAAACCTCTTGGCAGAAACTCAGAAGACTTGGAAAGATCCTGTCAAAGACCCGGAAAAGACCCTCAAAAAGACCTTCAAAAAGACCCTGTGACTTTCCAGCCAGCCACCTTCTTATAGTGTCCTTTTCCCAACGGTTCCGCCTTCAAAATGGCTTTCTTCAGAAGCTTAAACCATTGCCGCTCACTTTTTCCTATAATAACTTAAGCTTACATACTTACTTTCTCAAAAGCTTAAAGTATTAATTCACTATTTCCTTGCTTATACTTTAAGCTTTTGGCTATCAACCAATCATTTTCATCAGGAAACCTGCCAGAACTCAACCAATGAATGCAGAGCGCAGAAATAGACCGTTTCTGAAGTTCCACTGGGATCCAACTAGGAAAATAATTTCCACAGCTCAAACCGCTCAAATCAACAACTCTTTGCGCACCAAAGCGTTAACCAGTCCATTATTATGGCACCAGTCTTCCCTTCATTCAACCTAAACCCATTTAAATAGTGGAATACTATTTAAACTGTTCTTTTTGGACCTCTACAACGTTTTCCCCACATATTTACAAATCTTATAAAATCCAAGGAAAATTTCCCACCAAAACAACTTTGTATCCAGCTCTCATAGCAACATACCTTCATCTATCCTAGGAACTTAATAAATAAATATCTTACCCACACTTCTATCCACATTCCTTCTTGATTTTACTACTAAACCAAGACAAAAAAAATTCCACATTTTCCCACTTTGGCAAATCAAATCAGCAAAATCTTGGCTCAATTTTCTGGACCACTAGTTCTTTATCATCTTATGATTCCTCAGCCAGCTCTTCAACCACATCTTCCACCTCTTCAGCTTAATTAACAAACAGTTTATCTTAGTTCACAGAATAGCTCCTTTCCAGTTTTTAAACAGCCTATCAGTCCTCTGGCTACTCCTTTATCATGACCAGCTACTTCTGCATCATGATCTTTGAGCCCTTCCACTTATCCTCACTAGAAACCATCTTAGTTCCACCTGAACAATGAACCATTTTGGTTCCAAACTTCAATATGAACCAACAGTCTTTCAACTAACCTTCTCTGTGATCAAACAGTTCCTCTCATTAGTCTTCTCTGCTGATTATGTGAACCACCTTGGTTCTTTATCTCAGTCCCTGTTACCAGAACCTGTAGACCCAGGCATGAGTCTACATTGAACTGGCGTTTGACTGCGCCCTCGCAAGTGGCATTCCACTTAGGCCATCCAACCATAGATCCTTAAAGTCTATGCTGTTGTTTTTACTCACCCAGGTGATTAAGTCTGGGCTTTCATTCACAGAGTAATCAGCACTACTTCCCAGAGGCCTGATCACACCGAGTTCTGTAGCTTGCTTTCCCAAGAAAACTGCCTTGGTGACACCTCTAGTCAAATCTATACCCTCTAATGCTCACTCTGGTTTCTCCCCAAAAGCTCCTATAGGGGCATAAACAAGGACACCCTACCAGTCCTTTAGCTAGGATGCTTGCTTGCAGACCTCCTGTAAGCGTATCAGGGTACGTAGAGCCCTCAGAGCTCTTCCCCTCCCTGGCAGCCTGCATTACCCGCCAGGGGTCCAAATCTTCTCCACCTCAAACAGACAAAGTTCCCTGCTTGATATCTAATTATTTACCCTTTCACAGCCACAGTTCCCTGCTAGGTGAAGAACTCTAGCTCACAGAAGCCAATATCTTCTTCTGGGTGGAGGCAACATCTGTCTCTAGTAGTCTTTACACCTACTAGCTAGGCATTACCATCCCTAGTAGCCATCATTTACTACTAGGCCTCTACCTGCAAAAACAACCAAATTTTTGCTTGGCCAGCATTAGCCCTGCCTGAAAACCACCAAACATGTGGACTGTCAGGATACAGGGTGGGAACATGGCCCCCTCCAAGTAACAGCGCCACTTCTTGATGCAGTGCACAATTGTTGCCAATTCCTTGTCATGGATTGGGTAGCATTGTTCTGAATATGTGGGCTTCCTGGACTTGTACGCTATAGGGAGAAAGACGCTCTTGTAAGTTTTGGTCCGTAACATGCCCCCTATGGCTCTTTTGGAGGCGTCAATCTCAAGTTTGTATTGGTGGTTCCAATTTGGGACTTTCAATACTGGTGCAGTTGTAAGTCTTTGCTTCAACGTCTCAAAGGCTTGATCTCTGACAGGAGTCCAATGGAAGCGCTGTTTAGTGTTCAGGAGCTCAGTGAGAGGTGCAATAAGTTCTTTGCAATAAGGGGATGAACTTGTACACATAGGCAACCACGCCTAAGAATGTATACACCTGGCCCACATTGGTGGGAGGTGGCATGCTTGTGATTGCCTTGATTTTGGCGAGGCCAGGCTTTATCCCTTGGGCAGAGATGGTGTGCCCAAGGAATAAGAGCTCCAACTTGAGGAATTTACATTTAGAGGGTTTAGACTTCAACTGGTTTTTATGAAGGGTGTCAAGGAAAGCATAGAGGTGTTGGAGGTGCGTGGTTTGATCTTCACTGAAGAAAATAATTTTGTCAAGGTACACAACAATGCATGTCCCAATCAATTCCTCAAATGCTTTGTTCATTAACATGGCAAAGATGGAAGGAGCGTTGGTCATCCCAAAGTTCATGACCTGGCACTTGAACAACCCATAGCATGTGCAGAAGGCAGTTTTTGCCTCATCCCCTGGTGCAATGCGGACCTGGTTGTACTCTGCGGTGAGATCAATCTTGCTAAAGACCTTTCTGCCTGCAAGTGTGTCAAACAGGTTGCTAATCAACAGCAGGGGAATTTATTCTTAACAGTCACCTCATTTAAGGCGCAGTAGTCTGTGACCAAGCAAAGGGACCTGTCCTTCTTGGCTACAAAGAAGACAGTGGTCCCATATGGCAAAAACAAGGGGCAGATAAAGCCCTTATCAAGTGCATCTAGGAGGTGCTGGAAGAGGGTCTCATCTTTTTTTGGTGTCAAGCAATAAAAGGGACGTGCCTTAGAAAGCAACCCTTGTAGTTGTACAGCATTATAGATCTCACAGGGAGGGAGTAGTTGGTCAGTGTTTCACTGAAAACGTCCTTGTACTTCTTGAGGAAAGCAGCAAGTACTGGTGGAGGTGGAGTAGTCAAGGGAAGAGATGAAGGTGATTCTGTGCAGATAACTTTGACTGAACATTTATTAAAGTCTAGTTTCCCCCTTTGAACTCATGGGAGCCCTTTTCTGTTATTCTAACAAACACAATATTGTGCAACAACTTGTTCATTTTGACGGGATATATCTGGAAACCCACCTCATTTCTATTGAGGGTAATTACATATGTATCCCAGTCAATGTAGGGACAGTTATGATAAAGCCAGTCAAGGCCATCAATGACATTGTGGCTGAGCCCTGCCATGATTGGCCCAGATAGTTTAACCTGAATGTTCCCCATTCTCATCAAGAAGGGTGTTGTCTCATGGGTAATTGCTATTCTATAGGAGTCAGCCACTTGTACTGCCTTGAACCTGCTTGGTACTTGGTCTAATTGTTGGGCGTTGGCAAACACCTTGTCAACCATAGTGTGATTGACTCCAGTGTCTACCAATAGTTTGTGAGTGTTCCCACGGAAACAGAAGGTATAGGCCAAGCAAGTTACTTCATTTGAGGAGTGGCTTGCTTGGAGTATGGGGTCATTGCTATGTACTTGGAAGACGTTGAGGTCTTCAACTTTATGAGTGCTGTAGTTGCAGGGGTTCTTTGCAAGAAAGGATTGAGAGTGAGGGTCAAGTGGGGTGTAGAACCTCTCGCAAATACAACCCCAGGCTTTTCCCTGGTCTTCAATCTGGGCTAGTTGGAGTTCCCCCTTGCTGGGGCACTTGACCCCATTTTCCTGTTGGCATGGCTGGTGGCAACCTACTTGGTTGTGAGCGCTATCAGGTGCAGGACAAGGTTAGGGTGGTGCGTCCTTAGAATGGTGGAAGCCCATTGAAGCCTGATTATTGGCCTCCACAATGACCTTGTAGCAGTCATCAATAGAGGTGCATTGACCTACAGGGACCTACTTACAGATATGGGGCTTAAGCCCATTAACAATCAAGGTAAGGAGCATGGTGTTCCCGTCAGTCACTGCTTCTGGGGCAGTGGCAAGGGCTTGTTGCCAGGCAACAAGGTATTCAGGAATTGACCCATTCTGTTTAATAGCCAGGAGGGGAGTCACCACTACAATGGGTGAAAAGGTTTCACTGTAGCGGGACTTTGCGGCATCCCTGAACAATGCCCAGGTAATTTCTATTTCTTGAGTGGCCCAGTTGGTGAACCAGACTGCAGAAGGCCCTGTAAGGCGTCCTGAAGCAGTAGCAACCCACATGGAATCAGGTAATTGACAGATATAGAGGCAGATTTTGGTAGAGTGGAGCCAACTGACAATGTCAGCTTCTTTGACATCTCCTGCAAAGGATTCCAGCTGAAGGTTGAGCATGTGCTGGGAGAGATCTAACTGGGGCAGGGTGACACTTGTGTTGTGCTGCCCATGATGGAGTCAATTATACACACCTGTAAGTAATAGCTGGTCTTGATAGATGACGTACCTGTCAGGATGTCCCCTTTGGGATTGGTAGGAAGGTTTCTTGGTGGGGAGTAGCCATACAGCCCGTACTCTTCCCTTTCTTGGGGGAATTTTCTCTTTAGGTAGGCTGTAAACCTACTGCTTCTACCACTGCTGCAACTGGACAATGAGGATTCAGTATTTGAATTGGGGAAGACAACAGTCTAATAGAAAGGACAGGAATGATAAGAATAAGGTATTGTTTATTATGTAATAATGTGATTGATATATAATACGGGGAAAGCCACAAGGCCACAGGGGGTAGCATAGTGGCATGTTCTATGTAAGATTTGAAGCTGGTGAATAGCTTGTGCAGGGATCAGAAGGTCAAATTGGTATTGCTCCTAATTAGGAGAAAGTGCCCACACTTCTAATATTGCCATCAGATTGGTTATTTTGTTAGATACATCAAGGGGCAACTCATTGAGCGCCCTCTGTGTATTGTAAGATACATTGTTTGGCAAGTCCAGAAACTTGGTTGCAACACAAGTATGGGCAGCATTCAGGTTAGGATCTCTGGATCCGCCATGGGCAGCCTCAGCCACAGTGTGATTCCAGGACTGGCTACACCACAATTGCCCCTACATCAACTGGGACACCCCTGTCATCAATTTTAGAAGATACAGTGCTGGTTTTCAAGTCTATCCTATTGAGATGAGCAAGCCTTTGCATGACACTACCTTTGTACAGATAACAGAGGGCGGCTTCTACCAATTCAAGGGGGGATTTGTACTTCAACCAATGCTTGGTTGAGTTGATCAGGTTGGAACTTCCCTCATAAGGGCTCACCACCAGTGTTCTAGGAGCTAATGGCTGAGTTTAAGGATTTTTTTGGTGAACATTAGAACAGTTAAATCTACCTTGTAAGGTCCAGCACACTGTTCAGTTGCAAGGGTTCTTACCAAAGGCCTGTCTGTTATAATGTCTAACACCAAAGGAGGATGAAACCCTCTGTCAGCTCCTTTTGGATCACTAGACAAGGGATGCATTCAACAATTATTATCTCTCTATGGGGCTACAGTCTTCTCTGTGGCCAAGAAGGGTGGGTCCCTCCACCAGATCACACACTGCTGGGCCCTTGATGGGGCCACAGTAAAGAATAGGTACCCCTCTTATGGATGATCAATATTTTTGATACAATCACAGCTGCTAGGGTAGTTTAGCAAAAGTGACCTCACTGTGGGTTACTAACAGGCCAGAGTTGCTTCAGGGGATGGGGCAAAGATTCCCTTCTAAACATGTGATGGATTATTTGAGCTCCAGGTCATGAATTTTGTTATGCTGCCTTTCTTGCTCAGCTCAATCCCGCTTTTTAGAATCTAAGTATCAATAAAACAGTCAAAGACACAAGAGTCCAAGCTTACTATAGGCCTTTATTAATATTAAGAAAGTTATGAGCAAAACAACAGGGGGATCTGGGCCAAAGTAGTCCAGGGCCAGAAGCCCTCTGTCAAGGATTGGCAGGAAAACTTTGCAAGGACACCCAAGAAGGGACCCTGTGTGCTTTCTGTAGGGTTGTTAATTTTAGACCTATGAAAGATGATTCCAAGACAACCTGTGCCCTCCCCAAGTCTCCTGCTCCTCATGGGGTGAGAGTTAACTTTGGGGCTGATGGTGCCAAGTTACAAGAGGCAGAAAAAGCTATTACAAAAGTATACCCCAAGGCAGTTTCTATTCAACAAAGCTCTCCCAAGAATTCTTTTGACCTGGGATTTCTCTGCAAGGAGGACGCTGGCCAGACAGCTGAAGAGCTCTTCACTCTTGAGGTCAAAGACACCAAGGACAAGACAACCCAGACAATAATGCCAACCAATCATACCCACTTTGACCAGGACACCACCCTGCTCATGTCTTTTTAGGTTTTTTTCCCTGGACATTTCTAAAGATGAAGCAGAGTCTTAATTTAAGGAATGGTTGGTAAATTATGGGAGTATTGTACATTTTGAGCTTTCAAAACCCCCTAAATGAACCACTTAACTGCAGCCAAAACCATGGTAATATTTAAACCCCACAGCAGCAAAAATACTTCTGTCATACCAGGAAGAGCAACTATCCTCAAGAAGGATGGGAAGCAAGCAGCGCCTTCAAGATCTTCCCATAGCAGAAACCCCCATCTGTGTACTCTGCTCAGCAATGTATCACTGCAAAGCTCTGTGTCCTTTCACCATAGAAGGAGGCTGTACTGGCAAAAAAGATGACCCCAATGAGCTATTAGATAACGAGAGTCCTGGGGGCCATACCAATGCTCTTTTAGCCCTACCCTGGGGCACTATAGCTGATTACCAAATGGTAGCACTAATCACAATCTGCAAGAAGAGAGCCCAGAATAGAACTAGAAAGTCCTAGAGGCATTCAATGGGAACACATGACCCTGATCAAATGAAGATACAAGAGGAACCTGTTTCCTCCAAGTCACAAGTCAAGTAGAATTGTACATTCAGCACCAAAATACACTAGCTGAAACACTTACTACTGATGCAGCCACAATTCTGGAACAGAAACAAGATAAGATATTGACAAATCAGGATCATGGTTAAACCCAAACTGCTGCACAAGATGTTAGAGTTAGAGGAAAAGCGGTGCTGTTCAAGGAGAAACAATGAGGATAAAACAAACAGATTGTAAGTTACTTGATCAACAGAAGGTCAAATTGGGAGGAGGGCTTCATCATTTGGGAACATTCATAAATGGAACAAAGGATTGAGTTTAAAATCAAACTTATAAAAAATTAAATATAAAATTGGAGTCATAACTAAATGTAGATTTCAGATAAAGAGCAGACCAAGAGATAACCAGGGAAGCAGCAGCAGCTCTAACTGCCAAGGAGCCAATAATCTAAAATACAGAAGCTAACATGCCCAAATATTCAAGCATTGGGTTCAACTTCTTTTGTTTTCAAGGTGATAAGATATATAGAAACTTGTTTATAGAGTGGGATTGGTAAATTTTTAAAAGAATTTATGATTAAAAGGGTGGGGGCTTTATGGAATTTGGTTATCTGGCAAGAATATTCTCACTAATTGGGGACAAAGCATTGGAATTCAAAACAATGACACCATAACCTGAATTTTTAGCAACTAGCTGGTTGATGGCTACCTTCTTTAAACATTATGTACTGTGTAATTTTCTTATCATAATTAATTGGCGCAAAACAGAGTAGGGTCAGATTTTCATGAGTAATTTGATAAATTCCAGCTTTAGCCAATTTTGGGTCAATATCAATGTTTAAATCATTAAACATTTTCAAGGGTTTTGCTGGGGGTCTACAATGATTTCTTGTCTTCTGAGGTTGTGCTATCCCTTTCAGTTGGCATACTAATTTAACAAAAGAGAAAAACACTAGATTGAGATACAAGCCCAATCTAAACTGACAGTCATAAAAAAGCAATCACCCTACACAATGGATCAGCCTAAATCAGCAAAGGTTCTCAAAAAGAGAAAGTTCTAATAGCACTACTGATTCTGATGGGCCCTCAACAAGGGGGTTTGCTATGCACATAAGCTGCTAGATTATCACAAATAGGACATACCCTACACAGTAATATTATGTCTAAAGTCATAAGAAATAAAACAGATTATTCTGCTACTCTCATTACAGCACAGATGGTCTAGAATAGTCAATCATAAAATTGAGTTAGAGCCTATTTATGGAACACACTCCCCTTATAAAACCAGGAACATAAGATTCTGAATCTTGACCAATAAGAATAAATTAAAGAAGAGGTTGATAAAGGGTGCCATTTAACTTGAAGATTCCTTCACAGAAAATCATAGTAATCAGTGAAAAAATAAAAAAAACAGGAAGTAGATTGCATTTTAAAAATAAAAGCAGCCCAGAAGATTGCACAGTTTCTATAGCAACTGGGATAACCACAACCTTGATGATGACTTATACTTTAAATTCAGAATCTAAACATAAAAATGCGGGATTGTCAAATCCAAGAACCAAATTTCAAATCAAAAATGAGATAAATTTGAAATAAATATAATTTATGGGTGTCTCAAAAAGGATGATAAAGGATATAGAGTGGATTTGTGCTAATTTTTTTTAGGAATCTTAGGCATTCTCAAAAATCACCCTATTTCATTTTAGGACGGCTAAAATTTAGATGCTTGATTACAGTAGATTTAAAAAACGCTAATAATAAAATAGAGTTATATATTATAATCTATTTTTATCACATTGCTTTTTCCTTGGTGTGTTGATATTTCATTTGCTGTTTATAATGTGCTTGTGCTTAATTGGATAGTTTCACCTCCAGTTACCTTGGCAATAGGAAATCAAGTTGCCTCCCCAAGACCAGTTGGTCTCGGGGAGGCAATTTGACTTCCTATTGCCAAGGCAACTGGAGGTGAAACTATCCAATTAAACACAAGCACATTATAAACAGCAAATGAACTATCAGCACATCAAGAGAAAGATAACACAATAAGATAAATTTTAATATAATTCTACTTTATTATTAGCATTTTTTAAAATCAACTGTAATCAAGTATCCTTAGTAGTTGTTGAGCAACTTGTGTTATTGCTGGTATGTTCAAAGCTACAGATAGATGTTAGCCTTGCCAATTTACTCTACCTAATCCTATGCAAGAGCACTACAGACTACAATAGAATAGAACTTTGAAGATAATTATGTTTATTGATACTGGAGTACAATCTAGCCAGCAGCTGCAATCTATCCAGGTGTAACTATGAACTTGTTGTCATCCTTTCAGGTGTCTATATCAATACATACTGCAACAACCCTTGTTCTTGTCCTTTCAGAAAGTTCTCAATGGCTATCTTTGCAATAGGTCCATCTTTGCTAACTACGCCTATCCTGATTGGCTGTCCTTGGCACGTGATATGCTACTGGCCTTAGCAGGTGTACATGGCACTTCAGCTACAGCCTACGCTCTTCTTGAGCTAGCCTACTGTCATTTGTTGATTGGCTGTATCTTACACACCTATTATTGCGCTGGGAGGCTATGCCGTATTTAGTAGATGCTTAGAAATTGTCCCTGTTCAGCCCTCCTACATTGGAAGGTAGAATTCTGGTATTCTATTTGAAGGGCTTAATCAGTGATCCTTTTCTGGCTAGCAAACCTTCTGCTTATTAATGCAATAGGTTGAATTAGTGATTATAGGCCATATAATAGCTGACTCAATCCAATAGCAACTTGTAGATTATCTGCTGTGTAATGCTGACCCAAACCAATAAGGGACCCAATTATACGCCGTGTAATGCTGATCCAAACTTGGTATTTCCTAGCCACTTGTATATCACTTGTTTGATATGAACATATATGTCCATCAGGCTGTGTGGGGCTGAGTTGATACAACATCCAGTAGGGTAGAATGGGTGATATACAATTGATGATTTAGTGATTACACGCTGTGTAATCAATGATATTCACTATATTGGCTTACGTTTATACAGCGTATAATAGGTATATCAATCATAATAAAGCAAGTAATATACAGCGTTAATCAGTACCTGTTTGGGTGATGATCAGTGATAATTTGGCGTATAATTGTTGCATCTAATCTAATAAACTAACAATTACACGGTGTATAACTGTCATATCCATTATAATATATTGGTGGTTATACAGTGTATAATTATTACACTTAATATAATGATAACCTAGTGATAATACAGTGTGTAACTGATTAAGATCTGCGTGCAATGATTAGCCTGATCATTTGTGGTCAATCAGCCTAATCTCACATTTCCCTGCTCTTGACCATAAATTGGGAAGGTAAGAAGAGAGTCATGCATCATGGCTTTTTCAACAACCTCCTCCCGCCTCATTACTAAAGAAGATCACCAGGAGTTCCTGGCAACTATGTCAGAGGAGCGCTGGCAGGAGTTTAACCGCCAGAGTAAGGAAGCACACCATCTCCAGTTCTACGGTTGGCGTTTGTTATGGGCCCACAATAATGACACTTGCTCGGAGTTGTCCTTGGCCACCACCGTGGTGACCAATCCCTTTCAGCGCCCCCAGCCCAATCCTGGAGCAAGAAGTCAAACAGGAGAGTTGTCCTCCTTTGGAGGCTGGGGGTGCCAATTTGGCTGCGTCTGTGGAACCACATATCTGGCAGGCCAGGGCTGTTGTTCCCCTCTAACCTGCTGTGCCTTATACTCCTGACCCGGCCTTGCTGGGTTCTGTGGTCCTCACCTACAATCCTGATCACGCGGACTTTGAGGTGAATGGCCTGTTTCAAGGCTATGAGCTTCTAAGTGAGTTCCTCTTTGTTCTTCTGTCTTGTGGCCAGGGGGTGGATGTTCACTCTCGCCTTTGTCATTCCAAACAGTATCACCCTCCTGCTGTTTGTTCTGTGGCTCTTTGTGAGCTGGCCTGGCCTCTGGAGGGGGTCTTAGTGGAGCCGCCTTGCTCCAATGTGACATTGTATGCCAAGTACGTGCAGGTGATTGACTTCAACTGTGCTGTGGTGCAGGTCTGGTCCCATGCTTGGGGGCTCAGTCCCAACTCCACTCGCCAGCGGGGTCTTTGGCGTATGGATAATCAGCACAATTGGCTGGCGGCAGCTATCAACTTAACCTTGGAAAAGCTGGAGACTGGGGATCCTGCCCAGTATCCCCCTCATATGGCTTTGCTGGGGAATATTTTCTTAGTGCCAAAGCCTTCACTTCCTTGAGGTTCCTTGGCCCAGATACAGGCCATCTTGGAGTTTTACTGATGCAAAGTGCTGCGCCGCCAACGGGGTCTTCTGGCCAATTACCCCTCTGAGGGGTTTATAGTGAAGTGCCTGGTGTTGGGGGCGTGCTTTCCCATTGAGTGTGGCCTAGGTCGCCTAGCTGATGGGGAGCTGGCCCTGTCAGTGCCCATTATGCGTTAGGAGCGGCTCTCCCCCGAGGCGCGGCGTATGTGGCTCCAGAGCGTTGTTGTCCTCTACCAGGTGATGGCCACCCACACTTTTGGTGACTATGTGGAGGCTACCACCCACAATGTCCCTGAGGAGCCTGAGGAGAACACTTATCAATAAAGATACATGGGACTAAGTCCTCTTTTCAAATAATGCACTTTTTATATTTTATTTCTTTTTATATTTTTATATCTTTTATATCTTTTCACATATTTATATCTATTTATATTTTTTCCTGTCATGAATCATATAATGTGTCTATATTACTTATGTTATTTTCTTTTATGACAAGTTCAAATGGTGTTTAATTAGGCCCTTCCTTAGGGGTGCAGAATGAGCAAGGAACTTTGCGTGTACGCGGTTGAATATGTGTCCACTATCCTTATCCTTGATGGTATAGGCGTCAGGTGAGGTCTTCTCTATGATCTCAAAGGGACCTACCCATAGTTTGTCTAGTTTGTGGGATCTACCCACTCCTTTAGTGTTGCAGTATGCAACCCCCTCCCTTACCTCAAAAGAGGGCAATGGGGCCCTATTAGCGGAGTCTCTTTCAAATCTGGCTTGGGTCTTGATAGCTGTGTTGCTAAAAGCAGATGCCTGCAATTTGATGAGGGTGTCAGCCAGTTGTTCTAGGTACTTATTGTAGGAAAGCTTCCCAGGATTGCCTGTGGCCAAGTATAGGACAGGCGGAATGGCAGGATGTCAACCATACATCAGCTGAAATGGGGATGCACCCGTGGTGGAATGCAACAAAATGTTGTACGCAAGCACTGCTGCTCCTAAGTATGTTTCCCAAGAGGATGTACCTGATGAAGCCAATTTCCTGAGGATCTGGGTTAGGGTACCATTGACACGTTCCACCATCCCATTGGTTTCAGGGTGGTATGGAGGAGAGTACTCCGCAGACTTCCATGAGGTTGTTTACTCTTGATATTACAGAGGCCGTAAAATTGGTCCCGTTATCTGAGAGTAGAAACTGGGGGCAGCCATGGCAAAGTATAATGGAATCCAAGACAAATTTTTCAGTGGAAGGGGCATCTACTTTCCCTAGAGGCCGGGCTTCCACCCACTTGCTTAGGTAATCTATAGCCACTATCACATAACAAAATACAGGGCTGCTACATGGGAGTGGTCCCACTACGTCCATTGATACAGTATGCCAGGCAAAATGGGGTTGCACCATTTGGTAGGTTGTGCTTTTTTGTAGTGGCTTATTCCCTTGGCAAGCAATGCAGCAGTCAATTGCATCCTGAATGTTGAAATTCATTGCCTCCCAGAAGTAGGTGCAAGACAGGATCTCTTTGGTCTTCCAAAAGGCGCCATGACCTGTTGCCTTATGAGCAGCTGTAACAATGCTAGTCCTTTTGGAGCAGGGGAATATGCGTTCCTTACCATCTTTCTTCTTGAAAATCAGGATAGGAGATGCCCAGGGACTTTTGGATGGGATCAACATGCCTTGTTTCAGAAGTTCACTGACTTTCTCTGAGACAACTTCTTCATTTGCCTTCAATTGTTGTATGGGGCGCATGCAAATTGGAGGGGTGGTCCCTGTGTCAATGTGATGGGTTAATCCTTCAGCACAGCCCAGATCATGGTTGCTTTCCGCAAAGATTGAGCAGTACTTTTTGAACAGCAAAGATGCCTGAGCTTGCTCCTCAGGACTAAGGGAGGAAAGGTCAGCTAAGGATATAGTCAGATGGACTGCTGGTCCAGGTTTGTCCAGTATACCCATTTCCTCAAATGTACCAAATCCCTTAACCTTGGATAGTTCCTCCGTGGGATAGAAGTGTAAGAAGCCTACTACTTGGTCTTTCTTGATAGAAAGCGTCTTCTTTGTGAGGTTGGCCAAGAGGACATATATCTCCTGTTGGCCAGGGGTAACAATGCCTGGTGCAATGCACGGTTCAAAGCAATAACGGCCCCAGGGTTCAACAACTTCACCATATAGCCCTTCAGGGACAACCACAGACAACCCAGTCTCTGCAATCTTCTGGTGTCCAGGCTCCAGGGGAAAAGTGGACCTGGTCCTCAGCGGAACACCCTTATGTTCCTGAATCTGTGTAGGAGGTTTACGCCTGTGTTTTCTGGCAAGTTTGTATTCTACAAGGATAATCCCATTGGCGCAAGCCAGATTGACAAATTTGCAGGGCCTGGGAGCAGTGTCTTGACCTTCCTTACTGAAGAACAAGGGTAAGGTCTGACCAAGGATTTTGAAGGTGGCAAGACCCCAATTTGTCATGGCACCATATTTCACCAGGAAGGAGGTGTCTATGAGAAAATCATAGGTGTCATTTGGCAGTACAACTGCTGGAGCAGATACTGCAATAGAGCCAAATCACATAGGTAGTGCACTGTATGCTCCCACAGAGTACGTGGGTTCCTTGCCAGCTGTACCAAAGGGTGATATGTAGTCAACATCTGGGGCTATACCCAATTTCTTCACCATCTTAGTGGAGATGTTATTAAATTGAGCGCCACTATCTACTATGGCTTGAATGTGATGTTTGTTAACTAATATGTCAATGTAGGTACAATCAATATAAGAGTCATCAAGGCTTTTTAATGTGTGTATACCATTCTCATCATTGCTTTCCAAGGTGCAGAGTAAACTTTTGAAGACATCGGGGTATGCGGACTTAAGTTCCTCCATGGGAAAGGCTACTTGGATTGACTTTAGGTTTGGGGTATTGTTGGAGCATGGTGAGCAACAATTTTCCCTGGCATCCTGTAGCTGGGCTGCATATGGCTTTGAGACTTCAGCCAGGGCGGCCTTATCTTGCTTGACTTTGCTTTGGGATTGGGTAGTCACTGCATAAAGGTTGTTGGCTACAACCATATGGATTGCGTCTTCATGTAGCTCATCAGGACAGTGGTCTTTGGGGCCAGGTTTGATGGGAATGCTGAGGGATTTAGCAGAGGTAGAATTTCCCTCTTTTACTCCGCCTTGGCTTTTCCCTTGGTTGTGCTAGCAGAATGAGGTTGTACCACATGCACCTTCTTGTAGTTGGTTGGGCACTTTGATTTCCAGTGTCCTGATGTGTTACAGGCAATGCAGTAAAGGCTCTTCACGTCAGGAGGATGTGCGGAGGGCTTAGCAGAGTCCTCCTTCTGAAAGCGTGGTTTCTTGTAGGCTGGCTTAGGCTGCTTGGACTTAGGGCAGTTGGGAGGATCAAACGTCTTGGCATGACTTTGGAGGCAGCCCACAATTTCTGACACATCTTTGCCTTTGGCGTAGGTGGGGGCCATTGCTCTGTGAAGCCCTTTGTACAGGTGGGTGGCCTGCTTCATTGCAGCGCGGATATCAAAGGTGGAGACTGTACCAGAGCCAAGGAGCACCAGCGCATCATGATAGAATTGTTCTGCAAATTCCTGCAGAGTTTCACCTGGAGCAAACTTTATTGCGCCAAAATCAGACTTCCTGGTGAAGAGGATATACTCACCACCAAACTCCTCCAGCACTACCTGTCTAGCCTCTTGATACATCCAGTCAGTTGCAGGTAGGTGTGGCATTACTAGATTGACGCTGGTTGTGTCCAGTGTGGTGATGAGCGTGGACGCCTTTTGGTGGTTGCTGACGCCCCTCATTGCCATCTTAAAGAGTCTCATGAAGGAATGTATGTTCCCTTGTTTGTCAAATTTTGGGAGGTTCAAAGGTTTGACTTGTTTGTTCATGGCTGTAGGTTTGGTGGGCTGGCGTGGGAAAGCAGTTGACTGTCTATCTGCTGTATAGCTACGCCTAGCCCTAGGTGTTGCCTTTGGCGTGAAAGGTTCTCTAGAAGGAAGGGTTGTGAAAACCTTGGGAATCCCCCTGTTTGGTGATTCCCCTTCCTCCTCAGAGGTGTTGGAAATGTCTTCATAGTGGTTTATATACATTGAAGATGAAGTCCAACGGCTGCTTGAGATACAATTGCAGCCTTTTGTTGCTAGTAGCTGCATCTGGGCTTCCATTCTAGCCAGGCAATTGTGAACATTGTTGTTGTCTATCTGCCAGCTTTTCTGACAGAGCTCAGACTCTATGGTTGTGGTTGTTTTAGAAAGGCGTGACATGGCGTCTCTTAGGGTCAGCTGTTCTGTTTGTAGAGCCATGATAGTCTCATGCGCTCTGGCAAACTCCTCTTTGTATCCTTGGATTGTGCTCTCCAATGTTGCTATTCTGGTCTCAAGTGTAAAAATCTTTGCACTGTATGGGCAAGGTAGCGGCTTTGGTGTAGATGATTGGGACGCCTTTGCTTGGTTGTCAACTCTAGCTTCCAGTCTCTGGAAGTTATCTAGAACATACTTTTCAAATTGGTGAAGTTGCGAGCCAAGCTACTCTACTTCTTTGTCCAGGGTAATAAAGTTTTGACCCAAGGTGGTTATGTTGTCTGCCATTCTTATGCTGAATTTTTCCGACTTGGCACAGAACTTGTGGATGTCCTGCAGCCATGCTAGAGAGGCTCCACGTCATCCATTGCTTCATGGACTATGACTCTGATCTTTGTGTTCAATATGTCAATCAGTTCATCAATATGTGCATGTGCATTCCCCCATGGACTGATTAGCCAGGACCACGGCACACATCTCCAAAAAGGAGGTGTTAGCCATGGCCCATTGCTCAGCCCAGTTGCGGCAACAGGAGAGGAGGGCGTCACCAAGGGACAAAAGTCCAAGGTTCTGGCGGGCGGCAAAAAGTTAAAGTTGCTTTACAGAGGGCTGGACATAGCCAGCAAGGTACTCTACAGCGTGATCACCACTAGTAAGGCAATCCTGGAGAGCTTGGAACAAAGCGTTACAATAGAGCCAGTAAAGTTGCCAGCAAGATTCCTGGTCCTGGTAGTGGAAGAACATGCCCAGATTCTGGTCTGGGCGATCTGAGGGACAGAGGCAGAATCCACAAAGTAAGGTCTCAGCCAGCTCAACAATCTGCATGCAATTGTATGAACCAACCAAGGCGGGACCCTCAGGAATAGAGGGCAACAGGGCCATAACCAAAGGGACAGTTGCAGGAGGACAAACAACCAAGGGGTTGCTCACAGAAAAGACAGGAGCACACTCACTGTCTGAAGTTTCCATCTTGTACCCATGCTTGTTGATAAAGCTGGGCAGAGGCGGGGCCAAGGACAATCCTTGGCGGGCAGGGGCAATTTCCTGTGGCATTGACAGAGGCTCAATTTTGAGTGAGCACCAATGTTGAGCAACTTGGGTTATTGCTGGTATTTTCAAGGCTACAGATAGATGTTAGCCTTGCCAATGTACTCTACCTAATCATATGGAAGAGCACTACAGACTACAATAGAATAGAGCTTTGAAGATAATTATGTTTATTGATACTGGAGTACAATCTAGCCAGCAGCTGCAATCTATCCAGGTGTAACTATGAACTTGTTGTCATCCTTTCAGGTGTCTATATCAATATATACTGCAACAACCCTTGTTCTTGTCTTTTCAGACAGTTCTCAGTGGCTATCTTTGCAATAGGTCCATCTTTGCTAGCTACGCCTATCCTGATTGGCTGTCCTTGGCATGTGATATGCTACTGGCCTTAGCAGGCGTACATAGCACTTCAGCTACAGCCTACGCTCTTCTTGAGCTTACCTACTGTCATTTATTGATTGGCTGTATCTTACACACCTATTATTGCGCTGGGGGGCTATGCCGTATTTAGTAGATGCTTAGAAATTGTCCCTGTTCAGCCCTCCTACATTGGAAGGTAGAATTCTGGTATTCTATTTGAAGGGCTTAATCAGTGATCCTTTTCTGGCTAGAAAACCTTCTGCTTATTAATGCAACGGGTTGAATTAGTGATTATAGGCCATATAATAGCTGACTCAATCCAATAGCAACTTGTAGATTATCTGTTGTGTAATGCTGACCCAAACCAATAAGGAGCCCAATTATACGCTGTGTAATACTGATCCAAACTCAGTATTTCTTAGCCATTTGTATATCACTTGTTTGATATGAACATATATGTCCATCAGGCTGGGTGGGGCTGAGTTGATACAACATCCAGTAGGATAGAATGGGTGATATACAATTGATGATTTAGTGATTACAAGCTGTGTAATCAATGATATTTACTATATTGGCTTACGTTTATACAGCGTATAATAGATACATCAATTATAATTAAGCAAGTAATATACAGCGTATAATCAGTACCCGTTTGGGTGATGATCAGTGATAATATGGCGTATAATTAAAACACTTAATATAATGATAACCTAGTTATAATACGGTGTGTAACTGACTAAGATCTGCGTACAATGATTAGCCTGATCATTTGTGGTCAATCAGCCTAATCTCACAGTACCAATACATGAATACATTGTTAGTAAACTGATGGTTTATCTTACCCCTTCTTTCATCCTTGAAACAAAGTTTTATGGCCCCTGGCTACGCCAGGGGCCATAAAAATTTTAAAAAATTTCTGTGTCATCAGGAGGGTAGCTCTTATATCATTATATGGTTTTTTGGTTGCTATATTAGTGATTTAGAGTGCAGAATATTGCATCATTTCCAGTTTAGACCTTTTTGCATTTCACATAATTTCATGTCTAAACATGGTTGTTGAGATTAGATTTTTCATTTGATTTTATCCAGAGTGGAGCTTCTTGATTTGGGTTGATTTGTCCTAGTTACTTACTGTATATTAAATTTGGATTCCAATTCCTGCAATTATTATTTGAGTTTACTAGTGGCATTCAAAAGTGATTTGAAATTTGGTTCTTGGATTTGACAATCCTACAATTTCAAAAAAACATACTAAACTTAATGAAAATGGTTGATGGATTTGAACACTTTAAATCTGATTCAAGTTAATTTATTTTGTCCATTGGAAATATGCAGTTCAACTTGAGCTTTACAAAGTGTCTATGAGTTCCCTCATTTTTAAAAATCCAAATAAAAACACAAAGAATTAAATTTAATTAAAAAAGGCCATCCCACAAAGGTGATTGGAAATTTGGACCAAGGATTTGACAATCCCACATTTTTACGTTTAGGTTCTGAATTTACAGTATGTAATAATCAAATAATCAAATAAACCAAATAATATAAGTATTGATTCTTGAAATCACAGCCCAAGAGCTAAAAAATAATAAGATTACTACATGATCAGCCAATTGGAATATTGCTTTGAGTGCTACACAAACAAAAATGGGGCACAGCCTAGCAGTCAAAAATCCAATTTGGTGGATCATAAAATACCAAGGTTTGATATCTGACTCTGCCACACAATAATATTGGTCACACAGGCAAGAATTAAACCAAGCTGCAAAAAATACGGGTGGGCAGCCTTCTGGTTTTGTAGCCCAGGCAACTTAGAGCCCAAGTTTTTTTAGATCCAGCACAATATAATCCAGAAATAGAAGGCCCCATTTGAAAATTGATTTTTATAAGCCAAGTATCCCATAAAAATAGGACATGGCTTAAGCTAATTAACCCTTCCCCACCCTTCCCATACAAGTTTTTCCTCTGAGCTGCCAATTTTCTTACCATCTTCCTATTTTTTACTTGGCTCTTTATAAATCATTACTATTACCCTAAGGGCATGCTAGAAAGTGTCATAAATGTCAAGCTAGCTTAAACAAAGAAATTTTGACATGGCTGATTCCCCCAGTACCTTTGTCACATTTTTAAATGAGGTGTTCAAGGAGAATATTGGGAAATATGTCATAGTTTACCTGGATAACATAAATATCTACAGTCCCACCAAATAACAATACTGAAAAGACGTCTGGTTTATTCTCACAAAACTAAACAAGAACTCATAAGTGTCAAAATCATACAATTACAAGTTCTTTTACACTAAGTAACCTTTTCTAGGGTACATTATCAGCAAAAAAAGAATTAAATTAGACCACAAAAAGCTAATATCCATAAATGGAATGCCAGCTCATAGAACAATAGTGAACTCTATACCTCCCTAAGGATTATTGCATGTGTCAGAAGGTTCATCATTATATTGGGGAGCTTTGAATGCCCTGATTTCTGAAATCACTAATAAAACAACTAAGTTTTTCTGGACACCACTACAAGAACAAAACTTTCATAGTTAAAAGAGCATATGTTCAAATAACCCATCCTGCAATATCCTAACTAAAATGAAATCAAGAAGTTAGAGACATATGCTTCTGACTACCCCACTTGTGGATTGTTTATAATACAAAAACAGACAAGGACTTCCACTTTTTGTTCATATTATTCAAGGAAACTCTCAGATGGTGAAAAAAGATATCCCATCCATGATAAAGAACTAGTAAAAACTTTACATTGACTAGTTAAACAGTGTTGCAATCTGAAAGGTGCAAAAATATTCAAAGTGTTAACCATTCACAATTAATTTATATTATTCAAATCACAACAGCACCTCTCAATAATACAAGTTATAAATAATGGACTTATTCAAAGGTACCTGTGGTGATCCACATGTGTGTTGTTTTGTAGGCAAAGGCTGATTTTGCTTCAAATAAAGATAATATACTGAAGAGTAACAATGTGTGGTTAGCTGGCAACACTGTAAGCTAGTAGGTAACATAGGGCTACTAGGGGTAAGTAGGGTGAGCCTAGTAGGTAACATAGGACTACTAGGGTAAGTAAGACCTGGCTGGTAGCTAACATAGGACTACCAGAGGCAGATGTTGCCCCCACTCAGCAGAAGGAATTGGCTGCTTTGGGCTATAGTGCTTCACCTTGAAGGGAAATGTGGCTGTGGAAGGGTGAAGACTGAGATAGCAAGCAGGGAACTTTTTTATCTGGGGGGAGTAGGTTTTGGACCCCTGGCAGGTAATGCGGGCTGACAGGAAGAGGAAGAGCTTTGAGGGCTCTACGTACCCTGATACACTTACAGGAGGTCTGTGAGCAAGCATCCTACCTAATGAACTGGTAGGGTGTCCTTGTTTATGCCCCTATGGGAGCTTTGAGGGAACCTAAAGTGAGCATTGGAGGGCATAGATTTGCTCAGAGATGTCACCAAGGCGGTTTGCTTGGGGAAGCAAGCTGCAGAACTTGGTGTGATCAGGCCTCTGGGAAGTAGAGCTGATTACTCTGCAACTGAAAGCCCAGACTTAATCACTTGGGTGAGTAAATACAACACATAGACATTGATCTATGGTTGAATGGCCTAAGTAGATTGTCACTTGCAAGGGCCCAGTCAAACACCAGTTCACTGTAGACTCATGCTTGGGTCTACAAGTTCTGGTAACAGGGACTGAGATAAAGAACCAAGGTGGTTCACAGAATTAACAGAGAAGACTAGCAAGAGGGACTGTTTGATCACAGTGAAGGCTAGTTGATGAAGTGTTGATTCATATTGAATTGTGGGGACCAATATGGTTCAGTATGCAAAGGGAAAAAAGGAGGTTCCTAGTGAGAATTTGCTGAGGAACTAGTTGAGAATAAGCTGAAGGACCAGAAAATTATGATGCAGGACTAGCTGATCATAATGCAGGAGGGCCAAAGGACCAGAAGTTTGTGTTGAAGGACTGAAGAGCTAAGAGGATGTGAGTGCAGTACCAGAAGATAACCTGAAGGAACTAGCCAGACTGGATGCAGAGGCCGGAAGAACTTTTTTAATGTCTTTTGAGAGAAAATAGATAAAAAGAAGCAGTTAAAATAATAATTAAATACTTCCTGATTATGATTAAAAAGAATGTAAAATCATATAATGAAAAAGAAAGAGGAGGAAAAATAATATACAGTTTGTTAGAACTGTGAATTTATTTAAAGAAGAGAATTGAGTTAGAAAAAAGCTAGAAAAAGGCCAGAAATGGAATGGAGAAACTATGAGGGCAAAAGATCAAATTTTGCCAAGAACAACTAGGAGAGGCAAGAGGGTGAGTAGCAAGCAGGTTCAGAGTTGCAAAACGTTGAGAAAAACACGGGGAAACACGAGAAACGTTGTAAAATCAAGGGGTCAAAATTTGCCTAAGTAAAACATATGTGGAAGCGCTTGAGATTTGCCAGGAAAACGTGACGGGAATCACGGCAAAACCCTTTGAAACACAGAGCAGTTGTTTACCCGGAGCAAGACAGCCTTGTTTTGAACCAGGGTCAAGAGTGATTCATCCGGGGAAACCTTTTTGGCAAAACCGTTGAATTGAGGCGTGTGATTGGCTACAAGCCGGAGTCTATTTGATCAGTGTTTTAAGGGCTTTAACTTAGTAGTTAAAGCCCAAAAAATGAGGAGCAGAAGCAAAAAATTCAGGGCTTTTATTGGCTGAAGTAAGTTTTAAAATTTAATGTATTTTAGAAGAAGAAAAACTGGATAGTTTAAGCTTTGAAAGTCCAGAGTTCTAAGAAGGATTTTTGGTCTGAAACAAGATACTATAAAAGGGGGAGCTATCTGAGACTCTTCAGGGACTGGATCAAGTGGATTACAAAGGCCACAAGAGCTACAAAAGAAGCCAAAAAGCAAGAGTAGGAAGCCAGAGCTGGAACAGACCGCATGAGCCCAAGATCAGAGCTCAAGAGCCCAAGACCAAGAAGAAGGAGCCAAAGACCAAGTACAATGAGTCCAAGAGATTGTTAAAGGACTCCAATTACTGGCACAAACCCTCATTATTCCCTATCCAAAGGCCATATATCAGAAGTTTTCTAAGGGGATCTTCCTTCTGACTGTGAATAAAACACCTATTACGGCCCCTACCCAAATTTCCCACAATAAAAGAATATAAGTTCTATGAGTCAATTACCCCACATTTTCTACCCTAGCCCAGGGGACAAGGAATCCTATTGCCTAGGATGCAGGAAGTTTGCCTCTAGTAAGTCTGCCCAGGAGGAGTGGTAAAAGGTGACTAGGCATCTTGAAATGACAGATAGAGGAAGGGAGCTTTTCAGGGGAGAGTTTACTAGACTATTACAGGATTGGTATTGGTCTACAGAAGAGCTGGTGCCTGCTGAAGTACAAGTGTATGGTGGAGACACTTGCCTGGTGATTTGGAAGGTACTAGAAGAGTTTGCTCTCATGTAGGCCAAGTATAAGCTCCTAACCAACCATTCACCACTGTTGGAGAATGACAACTCCTCCAAGCCAGTCCCTGGCTATGACCCAGGACACACTTTGGGGACTGGTGACCAGGAACCCCACAATACCCCATCATCATTGATTAAAAACCAGGAAAAGAGTTACTTACAGCAGAGGCCCTATCAAGGCTATACTGTAAGCACCTACTATGCATCAATGATGAAGCCCCTGATTGTCCCATGTTAATAATAAGTAATATCTGAGAAGGCTTCCCACCTGGTACACTAATAGATGTTCAAGAAAAAGTCCTCAAGAATAAACATCTGTACAAAAACGTCTATGGTACACTCCATCACATACTAGCAAGTGGAGCCACTGTACCCTACATCCTGTAAACAAAAAAGACTGATACAATAATTTGTTATTATAGAGACCTGGGACACACCTGCAGCAGGAACTTGTACAAATATCTCAAGACACGCTACTAGTGAACCAACATGTTAGACAATATCAGAGAGATATTGGAGCAGTGCAAAATGTGTAAAAAGTATTCTCACTCTAAGACACCTCTAAAATATCTAATGACAGTCATAATAATCCAACCATTAAAAGTGTGGGCACTGGATATTGTGGGATCTATGCCATTAGATAAAAAAATATATCATCACAACTATTGATTGCGCAATAATATGGTCTGTAACACAAGAAAAAAGGAACACAAAGGAAACAATGTGTGATGATTTATAGGCAAGGAAATAGTTGCCAAGTTTGAGAAACCAGATCTTAAGATCACAGACTGGGGGAAATCACTGCCAGCAACACCAAAATTTACCTTACCAAAAGTGGCATTAAACACACTGTCAGAAACCATTACCAACCTGGGCAAATGAAAGAGTTGAAAGATTAAATGATTCACCAGTGTAATAATTAAGTAAACTTTCTACTAGCAATCTTTGCCTATGAGCTAACATTTTACTAAAAATGCTGATGGTATGCCACAAATGCATAAATTAAAATACAGACAAAAGCCCATATAAAATTGTCTATGGGCACAGTTAAAAAATAGTACCACTCTGGGACCCTGTCTACCCCTAAAAAAAGGGTAACTAGGAATCCAGACCATGAATTACAACAAGCTAGCAATACCAAGAAGTCTAGTAAAAGAAAAAAGTGAAAATAGAAACAATATCACTCCAGGAAAGAAGATTTTAATTAAGAGATAAAATCTGGGTATTAAATAACAACCTACACAAGTTGGAGCCAAGACTAAGGGGACCTGCTATTTTCATGGAAGTCAAACCCAACAACTCCTACCTTGTCACCTTAATTGGTGCCTGTACCAGATTGAAACTTACTTAAAAAGTCTGGTTCTGCCCCTGAAAAGCAAGAAACACCTAACATAATTCCTGACTACCAGTCTTCAACACCAAACTGTATCAATACTAAGCACAAACTCCAGATAATCTCAAGAAATTGCCAAAATCTCTGCTTTCCAGCACCCCAGGGAGAGATGTTGCAACATCTAAAATAATGCTCCCTCAGGAAAAAAATTCCCTGTAAAACATCCCAATTAATGAATAATTGATGGCACTCTTATCAGGTGCTCTTCTTGTATGGGGATAAAACACTTTGAATCTTGAGTGGAACATAACCTGGAAAAGATCTATGACTGTCTTGAAATACATGGACAATATGTGGCTTCCCATAATACTACATAATATTCTATCTTATATCAAATAAAGTATCATTATATTCTTAATTCCCCCATTTATCTTATTTTAATTACTTACAAGAAGCATATAATTGGTAGTAGCTTAATTTTCCACTTATTTTAAGTCTATTAATATATTAATTTATATTAGTCACTCATTCCATTTGATTTCATGTTATCTAAATTAAGGAACCTGTCAAAAAAGAAGGCTTGACCCACCAGCCAGATTCCAACCAAGCAGGTTTGTGACCCACAATCCAATTTCCCAGTGACCCGTAGCCAAGCTAGGAAGTCAATTTGAATTACCAAATCCGTCAACATGAACAAATGATGATTCTCTACAGTGGACACCTTGTTTTGGCGCTTGACTTATTACCAGGATCAAGCCGCCCCCTTCACCATCCAACTGTGTGATCAACACAATCATGTTCCTGTTACCCATTGATTCACAATGACTATATAATGACAATCTTTCAATAAAGAATATTATCTAGTTTCCAAAATATTTTCCCCTTTGTAACTCTGCTAAAACAGCATAGTTACAACAAACCTTTATAACAGTACCCAGGCTCTGGTGCTTTATATATTTAACCCTGTTGCAGATTCTAACAACTATTCAGATCTTAAAATCTGTTTTTTAGATCAATCTGCTATTATCAAAATTTGATTTTTTTGTTAAGTTTAATAAATAGATTAAGTCCACATCTTATATCTGGGAAGTATAATAAATAAAATAAAGGGGTAAATTGAGAATATAATGATAATTTATTTGATATGAATCTTGAAGATTATATAGTATCATAAAAAGCCACATACTGTAAATGTATGTCATTATAGTCACGGGGCTTGTCTGGGTAGTGTTCCATTTAGCATTCAAAATGTTTTATCCTTGTATGAGATGAATTTCTTATATGAATGCCACCAATTATTCATTGATCAGGAAATTTCTCAGGGAATTTTTTTCCTGAGAGGGAGTAATCATAGATGTTGTGAAACTTTCTATAAGTCATTAGGTGTCTTAATTCAGTTACTTCTGCAAACCTTGCCTACCTTTTTACATTTAATTAAAATAAGTTATTGGGCCTCAAAGCATTATTGTCAGGGATCCAGACTTGGGAGGCCAGCCCGTTGGTTTCAGAAATCACTAAGGACAGGTTTTTGCAGGTAAAGCCCACCACAAGAGAGAAGCTGACTTAAAAATGTAGGAGAAGGACTTCCTCACCCAGGACCACAGTCCGGCAGCCAAGATTATAGTGTCAATCACCCCTGTGAGGGTGATGTACACAATCCTGAGCAGCTTGCCAGTGTGATCAGTTAGGAGGTTGGGTGAGGAAGCAGGCATAGGCCTGAGGATCACAGGTGGTTCCATGTGGAGCTTGTAGGCAGGCAGGTAGTTAAATTTGCCTCTGAACAACTTGGGTGTTGACTATATCCAGGGACCTTGACAGTTGTACAGTAGTTTTCAAACCTGTTGAGATAAATATATATTATTTAGTTTAGAACGCATGAACTTAGTCTAAAAACAAAAATCAAGAAATTTATATTAAATTACAATAGATTTGGATCCACTTTGATTTTGTTTTTAGACTGAGTTCATGTGTTCTAAACTGAATAATATACATTTATTTCAACAGGTTTGAAAACTACTGTATCTAAATGTGGATTGCATATGGGCCAAAGGATCTAGTTAAAGGATCTTTTCCAGAGTATAGTCCTTATATTCAGGATTAAAAGGGTACTCTGTGAAGTGGACAGAGCCAAAGAAAACACCTGGAGGACAGGAATCTGCAGGAAGAGGGGCAGGACAGCTGAAAAATGTTGTACTAATTTGATAGATGGCAAAGGCAAAATAGGGCAGTAGCTGTGTAAGCCAAAATAACATAATCTTTCTTAAAATAGTCAATAATTTTGGAGCACAGGGTCCTTTGGTCTATATAGCACCCCACTTCTAAACTTAATATTTTACATGGGGGGCTCATCAGGGCATTGAGAAAGGTGGGCCTGGTGTTTCTGGGCGCTTGGGTTCAAAGGCAGCAAAATGGCACCCAGGATGTGAGTTATTTTATTGGGGAGAGATCTCAAATTGGCTACTTGATTATCTTGCTCTAGAGTTTTGGTCATGGGGTTGGGCTGCAGGCCTGTGTCTCCTTTAGGGGATGGCTCTTGATTGCCCACCAATGTAGACTTTAAGCTCATGAAGCTAATGGTTGAAATTTGTTACAATAATTAGGTGCCTTGATTACTCCTCCATTTGGCGCGCTAATTTATTTGGTTTGGCTTGCTTTACCATTTGGACCATCATTCTTGGCTTCAGCTTGTGGGGGCTTGACCTCAGGAAAACGCGGGCAGGCAGCCCCTTGGTCCATAGGGCTGGCAGCCTGCGGGGATTCAGGGTCAGGGTTTGAATCCTAACCTTGGGCCCGGGTTTTAAGGGTAAAAGAATTGTCAATCCTGACAATCAGTTTATAATCATCTAAGAAGATTATGATCTTCAAAATTAGAATCTCTTTGTTATTCCCTTTAACCAAGCCTAAATAATCATGTTGCAGTCTAAAAGGTGGTTCCTCTCCTTTTTCCCTTTTATCTTATAGGTCTCTCTGGTATAATTTAGCTTATTGGCTAAGTCAAGTAGCCCCATATTTCTAAACCTCACTTTTTAGTATTAATAAAATGCTGTTTATTGGCCACATATTATCATCCTTTTATTAGCTTCTGCTATCACTTTACCTAGTACTGATAGATCACAAAAAAGTGAGGAAAAGTCTAAAATTTCTTATAAAAGCCGCCAGAACAGTCTAAAAATGTAACTAATGCTGCATTGCAGGCAACATATAGGGGTTTTGAAACAAAAGGCTTGACCTGTCAGCAAGGTTTTGAGTAAGCGGGTTTGTGACCTGCAATCCAATTATCCAGTCACTTGGAGCCAGACTAGGAAGTCAACTCAAATTTCCAAATAACAACATGAACAAATGATGATCCCTTATGGTGGATACCTTGTTATTGAGCTTGACTCATTACTAGGATCAAGCCACCCCCTTCACCATCTTACTTTGTGATCTACACAATAATGTTCCTACTATCCATTGATTCACTATGACTATATAATCACTATCTCACAATAAAGATTATTATCTAGCTTCTAAATATTTTCCCCCTTATAACTCTGCTAAAAGCAGCACAGTTACAACATTTATAGCACAGGTAGGTTCTTCATCCTATATTATCTTGTAAAAAAATTTCTGTTGCCCGTACTTGCTGTGGCCAACAAATCCTCAATAGAATCATTCTGGCCTCCCAGCAAACTGGACACCGTACACACCTGGTGCCAATATACCAGAAGGGTCTGTCTTCTACCAGAACATGGTGATACCACTCCCCTTGTTCAATGCCCTGTCCACCCAAGGGTTCTTCCAAGCACCCTCTGCCATGCCTTGTGCAACTGATGAAAACACTATGCCAGCCTACATATCACATAGACTTCAAAGCGCCGCCCTGGAATCCTTTGCCGGGGCCAACAACAACAATGCCGCTGCATGGATCCAATCTGCCCAAAGCAAACTGGCCCATATGGAATGCTCACAGCAATTCTGGATTTTAGAAATCTCCATCCAATTAACTCATGAAAATGGCACCTGGTGCAACAAGTGGCATGAAGAAAACACCAAAAAGGACTGGGATACCTTCAAACAAGACTTCTTGACAAGATTTGTGCCTAAGGACACCGCACTAATGATCATACACCAAGTAAAGAACCTAACCCAGACAGGCACCGTGAAGGAACTCACTTGCGTCTACAATAAACTCTGACTATGTGCACCCTCTGACATGGCTTTTGACACCCCAGCCACACACCTCATGTACTATGACGCACTCAAGTCACATGTAATAAGACATGTGAACCTGGATCAAGTGACAAATCTACAGAGTCTACATTGCAAAGCAGAGAAAGCAGAACAAACATCCAACATTCTCCACAAGGTGCAAACCAGAAAACAAGAGAGACCCAAGGACTCTCACCCAGCCAGGCGTTCCAATTGACCACCCCCTGGGAACAACAGAAGCAGCATAAACCATAAACCCACAGGTTCAAATGTATATGGAAATAGGAACAGTGGCCAGTCAAAACATACTCATTTCTGTATCACTGCCACACAAGGCAAAAAATACAAGGGGAAAGCCTGGGGAGAGCATTAAACAAGCCCAGCTCTCCCTGCTCAACTCCTGACTCTCCAAATGATGAATACCAACTTGAGGACGTGGACAGTGTCCAATGATCCAAGTGCCCCCAGAGGACCCAGTGCTTTACACCATTGCCAGACACCCCAATAAAATGATGTATTTCTCTTTCTGCTTTTGAAATTCAACAAGCTTGGAACTCCTGCAAAAGGCGCAGATTGAACCCTAGTCAATAGCAGCTTTGTGGACAAGTTCAAGCTAGCCACTAATCCTTTGCGGATTAAAACGTGGTTTTAGCTGATGAACATCACATTGCTGTGACAAGGGAAGCCGCCCCCTTCTCTGTCATGCTTGAGAACCTGCACTCCACCATCCAAGGCCCCAACATTAACATCCCAAAGTTTGACATTGTACTAGGTTTGGATTGGTTGGGAAAAAATAACCCCCATGTAGACTGGGCAACCTCAGTATTAACTATCAAGCATGAAGGCGTCAATCACCAGATCTACCCTGACTCAGTGGACCAGCTCCTACGCAACCACATCCTTGTACACATCACAGAGACCCTGGAAAAACAGGAAACCTCAAGGAATTTGACTTGGACTCCCTTCCAGTACAAGTTCATACACTTCAAGAACCACCAAGATACCACTACACCCCAGGACCACAAAATTGTAGCCCACCATCCAGAAATCTTCAAGGAGTCTTTACCCGTGTTACCTCCAGAGAAACACATCCAACACTCCATCCAACTCAAGGGAGCTGTACCTAAGGCACAACCCATCTACTGCCTGACCCCAAAAAAAGATGACACCCTATTTGCTTAGCTCAAGGAAGCGTTAGAGAAAGGACTTATCTGCCCCTCACATTTTCCTTTTGGTGTGGCTGTATTCTTTGTAGCAAAGAAAGATGGTACTCTACGCCTAGTCACAGACTACCAAGCCCTAAACAAAGTTACAATCAATAATTGTTACCCACTACCACTCATTGACAACCTCTTTGATGCCTTAGGCGGCGTCACAGTCTTCTCCAAGATTGACCTAACTGCAAGTTATAACCATATCTGTATCAAGGAGGAAGATATACCTAAAACAGCCTTCTGCACTAATTAAAGATCATAAAATTGTGTGGTTCTCAGCTTTGTAATGACAAATGCGCCCTCAACCTTTGTGACTTTCATGAACAAGGTGTTTTCTCCTCATATTGGCAAATATGCCCTAGTATACTGGACAATATCATTATCTATGGTCCTTTGGTTGAACAACATCACAAAGACCTGGAAGCAGTGTTTGCCATCCTGGCATAACAAAAACTGCTAGCTAAATCATCCAAATACCAATTATTCCACAAACAGCTCACCTTCCTGGGACATGTGGTCTCAAAGTATGCTGTTAAACCCAATAACCAGAAGATTCAAGCTATCCGCAAAATACCACCACCCAAAGACAAGTAAGAACTCTGCATGTTCATAGGAATGATTGCCTATGTACAGCAGTTCATCTCTGACTGTGGCGTCCTGACTACACCTCTGTCTGCCATAACTGGCGCCAAATCCAAATTCTTATGGACGCCCCAGCATGACCTTTGTTTTAGACGTCTTAAGAAAAAACTCACCACCACACCTATTCTAAAATACCCCAAACACAATAGGGAATATCAAATGGAAAAAGACGCCTCAGACGCATCCATTGAAGGAGTAATGCAAATCAAGAACATTGATGGAAACTTCCTGCCCATAGCTTACAAATCACACAAACTCACAGACAATGAGTGACAATACCCTATGCACACCAAAGAATTACTTGTCATTGTACACTGTTTGGTCAAATGGCGTTGTTGCCTAGAACAACAAGAGAAAATCACTGCCCTGACCAACCACAAATCACTCATATATTTTAAAACCCAGGCAAATCTCTCCCGCTGACAAGCACATTGGATGGAACTCCTGGAAAGGTTCAACATGATCATACAGTACAAACCTGGTACAGAATTTGCCATGGCTGATGCACTTTTTCACCTGTATGTTAGAGCCACAAGAGGCAAAAATGGGCTCAATCCAGACTAGCCTCTCCTGGTACTCCATACAAAGGACAAGGGATTTCCTCCTGGCACCGCTGACATTAAAAAGGAAACAGTCAAGAACAAATACCTATTTGCCGCCATGTACAGGACCTTACACCACAAAATGACTGATGAAACCACCTTACCTTACATCCCTACACTTCATTGGATAGACATCATCCTGTATTATCACAGGGACCTAGGACATACCACAAGCCACAATCTCTATTAGTTCCTTAAGCACAAAGCATGATGGCTATCCTTATACTGGGATGTCCAGGAAGTCCTAGAGCAATGTAAAGTATGTGAAAAATTTGCAAAAAGAAACACTTCTACTAAATCTGTACTGCCTATTTGTTAACAAATGCCTTTGAAAGTGTGGGCCCTAGACATTGTAGGACCTATGGTAGGAAAGCACAACAAAAAGAAATACATCATCACTAATATCAACTTTGCCACTTGCTGGCTAGTGAAACAAGAATTAGAAACACATACAGGCAATTATGTGTGGTGGTTCATAGGGAAAGAAATCATCAGCAAGTTTGGAAAGCCAGAACTTCTGATAACTGACAGAGGCAAAGGACTGACCTCTGAAGATACCAATGTATACATCACCAAGAACGGGGTCAAGCACACAGTGAGAACATCTTACCATCCTCAGGCCAATGGACAAGTAGAGCAGCTGAACAGCATCCTAGTGCAGGACCTGGCCAAGCTCACTTCCAGGAGACCTGAGGACTAATGGAAGAAGCTAACAACTTAATTGCTTGTATTCCAGACCCATGTGAACAGATCCACTGGGAAAAGCCCCTTTGAGTTAGTTTATGGCCCGCAGCCCAACATCATCCAAGCACTATCTGGGCCTAAGCTGGAAATTCCAAGCAAGATTCCACCCCGCTCAGATCCCCAGGCCCTGCAGACTAATAGCAATCAATCAGAAAGGGAAGTAAAGTGTCTACAAAATTCATCCATCCCCATCCAAAACAGACACAAGGCTGGCAACAAAGTTTGGGTAATGAACGTCAACAAGAGTAAATTGCAGCCAGAAAAGGTGGGCTCTGCCATTGTCCTAAAGGTGAACAAAACAGTTCTTACCTTGTCCAAGGGCTCAGAAAGCTCAAGCAAGATAAATACCTCCATCACAACCGCTTGGGACCCTGCAAAGCAAGACAGAAACAATGTGAGACTGTGCTAACTGCCACCAAACAGATTTCAAAACCGCAGGCTTGACCCGCCAGCAAGGTTCCAACCAAGAAGGTTTGTGACCCGCAATCCAATTACCTGGTCACTCAAAGCCAGACTAGGAAGTCAACTCAAATTACCCAATCCATCAACATTGACAGATGATGGTCCTTCATGGTGAATACCTCAATTTGGCGCTTGACTCATTAACAGGATCAAGCCACCCTCTCTTCCATCCAGCCGTGTGATCACCAATCATGTTCCTGCTATCCATTGATTCATAATAGCTATATAATCACTATCTCACAATAAAGATTATTATCTATCCTCTAAATATTTTCCCCATGTTCTCTGCTAAAACAGCACAGTTACAACATTGTAGCACAGGTAGGCTCTCCATCCTACCTTATCTTGAAAAATTCCGCCTGTTGCCCGCACACACTGCGGCCAAATAATCCTCAACAGAATTATGTCTGGCCTCCTGCCCAACTGGACGCTGTATACTCCTGGTACCAAGATACCTGATGGTTTTGTTTTCTACTAAAACACGGTGATCCTGCTACCCTCCTGCAATGCCCTGTCCTCCCTAGGGTTCTTTCAGGCACCCTCATAAATGCCACAACCAGCTGACAAGACCACCATGCCTGTCTATGTCGCACAAAGACTTTGAAGCGCCGCCTTGGAGCCCTTTACAGGGGCCAACAACAACAATGCTGCCGCATGGATCCAGTCCGCCGAAAGCAAGCTGGCTCAGATGGAATGCCCACAGCAATTTAGGATTGCAGAGATTTCCATTTGTCTGACCCATGACGCTGGCACCTGGTGTGACAAGTGGCACAAAGATCACACTGACAAGAACTGGGATGCCTTCAAACAGGACTTCTTGGCAAGATTTGTGCTTAAGGATACGGCGCTCATGATCATACACCAAGTAAAGAACCTGACCCAGACAGGCACCGTTAAAGAACTCACCCGCGCCTACAAGGAACTCCGTCTCTGTGCCCCATCTGACATGGCCTTTGACACCCCAGCAACACACCTCATGTACTACAACGCCCTCAAGTTGCACGTGATGAGACATGTGAACCTGGATCAGGTTACCAACCTGCAAAGCCTGTACTGTGAAGCGGAAAAAGCGGAACAAACATCCAACGCTCTGCACAAGTCACAGACTGGGAAACAAAAAAGACCCAAGGACTCTCATCCAAGCAGGCGCTCCTCTCAACCACCTCCTGGAGGCAACGGCAACAACCACAAGCCCACGGGTTTGAATGGGAACAGGAATGGAAATAACAGCCAATCAAATTGTAGCCATTTCCGTGTCACTGCCACCCAAGGCAACCAAGATGAGGGAAAAGCCCGGGGAGAGCCCTAAGTGAGCCAAGCTCTTCCCACACAACTCCTAACTTGCCCAACAATGAATACCAACCCAAGGACGTGGACCAATGCCCAATGATCCAAGTGCCCTTGGAAGACCTGGTACTGTACACCATTGCCAGACATCCCAATAAATTGATGTCTTACCCTTTCTGCTTTTGCAGTTACACAGGCTCAGCACTATTGGACTTGGGCACAGATCAAACTTTAGTCAACAGCAGCTTTGTGAACAAATTCAAGCTGGCCACTAATCCTTTGCGGATTAAAAACGTGGTCCTGGCTGATGAACATCACATTGCTGTGACAAAGAAAACTGCCCCCTTCTCCTTCATGCTTGAGAACCTCCACTCCACCATCCAAGGTCCTGTCATTGACTTCCCTAAGTTTGACATTGTACTGGGATTAAACTGGTTACAGAAAACAACCCTTACATGGATTGGGCGACCTCAGTGTTGACCATCAAGTGTGAAGGTGTCAACCACCAAATCTACCTGGACTCTGTAGACCAACTCCTATGAGACCACGTCTTTGTACGCATCACAGGGACTTTGGACGAGAAGGAAAGCCTGAAAGCAATTGACTGGGACTCCTGCCAGTATGAAATCATACACTTCAAGGACCACCAGGACACCTCCACACTGCAAGATTGCAACATTGTGGCCCAGCACCCAGAAATCTTCAAGGAGTCTTTACCTGGGCTACCCCCTGAGAAACAAATTCAGCACTCTATCCAACTCAAGGGGGCTGTACCCAAGGCACACCCCATTTACAGGCTGACCCCAAACAAGGACAACACCCTGTGCGCCTATCTCAAGGAGGCACTGGAAAAAAGACTTATCCTCCCCTCACAGTCTCCCTTTGGGGCCGCCATATTCTTTGTGGCTAAAAAGGACAGTACCTTACGCCTGGTCACAGACTATTGCGCCTTAAACAAAGTCACCATTAAGAATTGTTACCCACTGCCACTAATTGACAATCTCTTTGACGCCTTGGGAGGAGCCTCTGTCTTCTCCAAGATTGATCTAACTGCAGGCTACAATCAGATTTGTATCAAGGAGGAAGACATCCCCAAGACAGCCTTCTGCACTAAGTAAAGTTCCTACAAATGTGTGGTACTCAATTTTGGCATGACCAATGCCCCATCCACCTTTGTAACCTTCATGAACAAAGTGTTTGCGCCACACATAGGCAAAAACGCACTAGTGTACCTGGACAATATTATTTTCTACAGCCCCTTGGTGGAACAGCACCACAAAGACCTGGAGGAATTCTTCACAACCCTGGCACAACATAAACTGTTGGCCAAGCCCTCCGAATGTCAGTTCTTCCAAGAGCAACTACCCTTCTTGGGACATATAGTCTCAAAAGACGGCATCAAACCTGACAGTCAGAAGATACAAGCTATCTGCAAAATGCCACCTCCCAAGGACAAATCAGAACTCTACACTTTCTTGGGAATGATAGCCTATGTACAACACTTCATACCCAACTGCGGCGTCTTGACTGCCCCCTTGTCTGCCATAACAGGCACCAAGTCCAAGTTTGTATGGACCCCCAATGTGACCTCTGTTTAGATGTCTCAAAGAAAAGCTCACAACAGCGCCCATCTTACAATACCCCAAACAAGACAGAGAATACCAGATGGAAACTGACACTTCAGATGCATCCATTGGGGAGTACTACAAATTAAGAATAGTGATGGTGATTTCCTGCCTGTAGCCTACAAGTTGTGCAAACTGACAGATGGCAAGTGTTGATACCCAATCCACAACAAAGAACTGTTGGCCATCATATACTGACTAGTCAAATGGTGCTGTTACCTGGAACGGCAGGTAGAATTCATAGCACTAACCAATCACAAGTTGCTCATATATTTCAAGACACAGGCTAACTTGTCCCACTGCTAAGCGCGGTGGATGGAAATCCTAGAAATGTTTAACATTCTCATCCAATATAAGTCCGGGGCGTAACTTGCCATGGCAGACGCCCTGTCCTGCCTGTATGTCCGCGCTTCTAGGGGTGAAAAGGGCTCAATCCAGACTGGCCTCTCCTAGTGCTACGTACAAAAGACAAAGGGTTTCCTGCAGGCACAACCAATATCACCAAAGAAACGGTCATCAAGAATGAACACCTCTTTGCTGACGTATACAGGACTCTTCACAGAAAAATGTCAGATGGCAAACCATTCCCTACATCCCCACACATCAATGAGTTGATACCATTCTTTGCTATCACAGAGATCTTGGACATACTAAGAGCCAAAATCTATACAAATTCCTAAAGCATAAGGCCTGGTGGCCAACCCTATACTGTGATGTCCAGGAAGTGTTAGAACAGTGTGAGGTCTGCAAAAATTTTGCCAAAAGCAAAACTCCGCCTAAGTCTGTACTCCCCATTCAAACCCAACTACTGTTTAAAGTATGGGCTCTAGACATTGTGGGCCCCATGCCAGGAAAGCACAACAACAAAAAATACATCATCACAGCCATCAATTTTGCGACAAGTTGGCCAGTAGCCCAAGCGGTGAAATTGCACACCGGTAACAACATCTGACAATTCATTGGCAAAGAAATAATCAGTAAGTTTGGAAATCCAGAACTCCTGATAACCAATGGGGGCAAAGAATTGACCTCCAAAAACACCAATGTGTACCTCGCCAAAAACGGGGACAAACACACCATCACAACACCATACCATCCACAGACCAATGGACGTGTAGAGCGGCTTAATGGTAGACTCGTGCAAGCCTTAGCCAAACTCATTGCCGGGAGACCTGAAGACTGGTATAAGCAGCTACCAACTGCATTACTTGTGTGCCAAACCTGAGTAAACAGATCCACCGGAAAAGGCCTGTTTGAACTGGTATACAGCACACAGCCAAATATCATTCAAGCATTGACAGGACCCAAACTGAAAATCCAAGTCAATTCCCCCCTCACTCAGATCCTCAAGTAATAGAGGTCAACAGCAAACAAGCAGCCAAAAAAAGGCATGCTTACAAAAGACCTTTGTTCCCATCTGCCAGAGACATGGAGTCAGGGACAATGTCTGGGTCATGAATGTTGACAAAAGCAAACTATAACCCAAAAAAAGTAGGGACAGCAATCATTCTAAAGGTAAACAACAATAACACTTACCTCGTTCAAGGGCTCAGGAAATGCAAGCAAGACAAGACCCTACACCATGATTGCCTAAGACCCTGTAAAGTGAGACAAAAACAACGCAAAACCGCCCTGCCTGCCACAGAACAACAATTGGTCCAGTACAGCGCCTGGGCTCCTGACAACCTCCCCAACAACCTACCCCCAGAGGATGCCAACCTTCAGTTGAGGGGTGTCAAAACAGCAGGCTTAACCCGCCAGCAAGGTTCCAAACAAGCAGGCTTGTGACCTGCAATCCAATTACCCGGTCACTCAAAGCCAGACTAGGAAGTAAACTCGAATTACCAAATCCATCAACATGAACAGATGATGATCCTTCACGGTGGATACCTCAATTTGGCGCTTGACTCATTATCAGGATCAAGCCACCCCCTTCTTCCATCCAACCATGTGATCAACACTATTACTTTCCTGTTATCCATGATTCACAATGACCATATAATATGCATCTCTCAATAAAGAATATTATCTAGTTTCTAAATAGTTTTTTCCTTGTAACACTTCTAAAGCATCACAGTTATAGCAAAGCTTAATTAGAAAGTATTGCCCTGTATCTCAACACTGGAAGTAAGAGATGTCATGTTGTTAGATACAGCACGGGATGACCTATCAAGCAACTCCTATGTCTTATAAGATATGTTGTTTGGCTAAGTGCTGGCCTTTATTGCAACACATGATGTAAGTTCAATTATAACCAGCCATTAGGTAAGTTTTAGGAAGTGTTTGGGCTCTGCCAAAGGCGTCAAATAAATTATTAATGACAAGATTGGATACTGGTTCTTGATGATAACTTTCTTTGGAGCTGGGAAGTGTTTAGAAAGCTAAGAGAGTCATTATTTTTGGTACCAGAAATGTAAAGTTACCCCCCTTTGGCCTTGTATAGGACAATATTTCCACAATGCAAAAAAATATGCTCAGAATCCAGCTAATCCTCCTAATTCCCTTAAGGATTTAGCCCACACAATTGACAAGAGATTTTTATTGGTGTATCCCTCTCAGGTGGTACCTACCAATTATCAGATTATTGTGCCTACTTGGGAAGAATTCCTTATTAATTTGGATCATTTTTTACTTGGTTTTACCCCCAATTAAAACAGATAAAGAACAAACAATCAGGAAGCGCTTCTGTTGATTTAACAAATCCCATTCAAACTGGAGTTAATGGCATCCTGAAGTGTCTTTTAGGCATTGGCCAATCAGATGTGGGGTTGGAAATTAATGAGAAACCATCCAACCCTCCTGGAATCCCCTGGCAAAAATTCTATCCTGGCCAATCTGATGCATAACTGGGGTCAGGTGATCTTTCAAACCCAAACTCTATCCCTTAAAGCAAGACAGAGGAATTTTGATCCCATGCTTGTTAATTCTTAACATTAAAGTTTTGGCTTTCACTATTGATAATTTTTGAGTTATGGGCTTCTTTTGTTTGCCTTTTGTTCTTTCTAAGTTGTTAGTAGAAGTCATTATCTTCCCTTGTCTTATATGTTGTCTTCTGACTTACAGCACCCCCTTTGAAGTCCCTATAGTTAGTGTTAGTGACAGCGTTAAGGATTAACTTTGTGCTTTCAAAACTTGCCTTCAATCTTTAAAATTAGTATTCAAACTTACATATTTACTTACTTTAATCTTGAAATAGCTGGCTGTTTGCTTTGCTTTTGCTTTCAATCAACTATATGTTGTATTGTGTCAGGGATCCAGCCTGTGGCAGGTTCTTGGGAACTTGCAGGCAGACGGTCTGCAGGCCTATCAGGAAGGGCCCACCACAAGATTGGTGCTAACTTCACAATATAAGATAACAATTTGCCCAGGAGGGCCCAAAGTCCGCTTGCAGGTAGTTGTACTTATTGTGGAATAGCAGAGGAGGTCTGGTGATTTTGATGCCTTCTCTGTAAATGGGCTCTGTCTCTCTAGTTCTAGCCTTTGGGTTGTAGATTAGGATTTCTTTTAGGGTGAACCCCAAATATTCTGGGTTTGGTGGATATTCTGTGAAATGTACCGGGCTAAAGGGAACTCCTAGTGGACAATATAGTTCAGGAGTCTGATCTGCAGTTTCTTGGGTTGGATAAGCAGAAGGTGCAGAGCCATGGGAGATGGACTGCAAATGAAATAGAACTACAATCAAATATGGGATGACTTGGTTGAATCAAAGGTTCATGTCACTTTATTGCAAGAATGGTGGTGGATAACTTCCTGGCAGTCCAGGGTATAAGTATGCCCATCTGCCATGGATAAACTTTTACAAATTCCTTCAGGCCTGGTGCTACTGTCTATCAGGTTTTTCCAGTTGTTGGTGGCATCTATTGCAGGAGTTAATTCATTGGCTAGTTTGGACTGAGAATGCTCAAATTTCCTTGTCAGGTCGTGGGATTTTTTTCTTTGGGTGGCCTGCATTCCACGGGAAGTTTCTTTATTTCCTCTTCTGTGGAGGCCTGAGTTATTCCAGGATCTTTGGCTCGGCCCACCCTCTCATTAGTTGGGTTAAAAGGAACCTTTGGCGTGGGGGATCTTGATGAAGGTATTTTTTAGTTCATCAAGCTTTAGAAAATTCCCTGAAGTCAAATACCACTCTGGTTTGAGCTCAGAAATCTGCAGGTGGCTTAACAGCTGGTCCTGCGGGCTGGCAGCCCACAGGGTATTGGGGTTTGACTCCTGTAGTTGAGGTTTTCCTGTGAGCATGACCAACAGGAGTTTGTCACTTGTGATATATTGAGTACTTTCTGCTTGTCCTTGAAGTGTATAGCTCAATTATGACGTCTCTCATTGATTCCCAGGCCTTCGGATTCTTGCCTGATACAATTGGCATTAAATTTTACTAAGTTTTCCAGAAAAACGCCCCAAGTTCCTTGACCTCTTGCGCAATTCTGGCTCCCTTGTGAAGTTTGTGGCATTTACTCTTGCCCCGGTACTTGTAATGATCTGGACCACTTCCCCAGATCTCAGGGGTCATATTTCTTCTTCTGCCCACTATGTAGGGGGCAATCCCTCCCACCTCTTACAATTTTTTGAAGATTTTCCTAGAAGCTCTAAAGACCTACTTGTCACTAGTGAGAAACTCATTAAGAGCCTTACCTGTGATGATTTGGAATTGCTCCCCCTCAAATATATTCCTCCAATTCCCCAGAAAGTGGATCCCCCAAATTCTCTTCTCCCCATGGAACAAAAATATGTTTTCCCTGAGGAATAGTTGAGCCTCCCAGAGTATGCTCCAATAAATACTCCTTGGCTGCTTGGTGGAATCCTCTTGATGGGTTTAGTCTCATACTTTCCTTGTCTTCCTCCCATGTCCTTGTTCTGGGCACCTCTTTGAGTGGCCATTCCAGTTCTACACTAGATGATGTTCTGGTGGGTCTTTTCTCCTGGATGGGAGACAAACTTAGAAATTTTAGCCCCCTTATCTTACAAGAAATGACAACAGAACCAGATTTTAGCTGGGATGGTAAATTCTTTCATCACCCAGTGCTCTCTTGAGGTAAAAACTTAGGGCACCATCTTTGTTTGGGTTTAGACAGTAGATGGGTAGGGTTTTTGAAGTGGCTTTGAGCCAAATAGAGTGCTGCATGGACTTTTTATGGTGGTTACCTGGACAATGCTTCCTTGAATATCTCAGTGTAAGCTTAGATCATGCCATGGTTCTGGATGTGTGTAATGCGCTCTGCTGATTTAGAGTGAACCACTTAATAGGTGCATGCTATAAATTGTATCTTTCATGTGTAAACTTGGCCTTCTTATATTTTGGTTGTTCAGAAAAATTTATGGTTGTGGAGCCACTAGTTAACAGTATCTGAATAGACCTGATAGCTAATGTGTTTATTTTTAATGGTAAGGATGGAGGTTAATCAGCCTGTATGAGGGTCATTATATCTCAGCCACTTTAGGAAAAGCATTATATCATACCTATAGGTTCATAATGATAGGTCCCTGTATGGTTAGCTTGAGAGTCTCTAGCCCCATAGTAGGAGGGGTGATCTTGTGTGAGCCTGGTTTTTGCAACATCGGATATAACAGCATTCTTGACCTGCAAAGAGTTGTTGGGAAGTTTGAATCTTTATACCAATCTTTGGTGTACCAGCCTCCTGTCTGCACCTGGTCATAGAGGGTTGATATTAAATAAATTCAGGGATGGATTGGATAGAAATTAGCTTTATTAGTCTATTGGCAGCCACATGAAGGGCAGGGACATCTTGTGAGACCTGGATTGTGGTGCACTTGTTCATGTTCTCTAGGTGTTGTTCATCATTCTGTGAGCCAGATGGAGGTTGGAGAGGTGTGAGTCTGCTTGATCCACTTTCCCTAATTTTCTCTCTGAATGATTGTCTTTGTTGTTGGTTTGGATTGCTCTAAGCTCAGTAAATTTCCCTGGTTGCTTGAGATTGCAGGATTGTTTAGATGGGGATAGCCACTGCCAATTTTTCTACTTCTGGGCGTTTCAAATGGTTGTTGCCTTGGCTATGAATTCTCTTGGCAGCATGAACTGCTTGTTTCTGACATTGTGTTTTGTGTAGGGTGTTGAACATTTCTCTGTTCTTTTAGTATGATTATACTGCAGTCACTTTGAGCTGTGTTTACACAAATTAACTGAATTGTGATGCATTTCATAGATTGAAATTCAAAACAATAGGATTGGTCTTGCAGATATTTTCTGATGTAGTGATGGAGTACTTAAGAATCAATTAGGCTGTACAAATTGAGGGACTAAATAAATAATCTGACCAATTCAGATTATGAGACTATATGTGTCAAACCAATTGATTAACCAGGAAGGTTAATTGATACCCAGAAATATGATTAATGAGGATTAATTATAGAGTTTTTAAATATCCTTGACTGTGTCAAGAAAATTGGTTAAATTTAATTAAAAGTAAACCCCTGAATTGAGGTTTAAGAGTGTCACTATGCCGCCTAATCAATTTTTGAAGTACTGGGGAGCTGCCTAAAAACACTTCTGGGCACCACAGTGGTGCCTGGTTCAAGTTTCAACTCATTTCAATCAGTTTTAATGGTAAATATCATTAAGCATAGAAACTTATAAAGAAAGATAATGTTATCTATTTATTTAATATTTATAAGCTGTTTTACAGGTGGGAAAATATAATCTTGGATTAGAAATACAGATATTCCACAGGGTTTTGGTGCTGGAAATCTGAAATACTTCAAGCAATGAAGGTACATGTCCATGGAAGAAATCAGGATTTTCTGAAAATTATTAGGGCACATTTTTATATTTTAAAAGTGTGAAGATTTTTTAAAGGTCTTTATCAAATGAAAATGTTATGTCAAAGATCACATGATAGAAATCCAGATATGATTTAAGAACCAGAGAGGTTTTCAGCTAATTATACCCTGATTGGTATATAATGAAAACATGATAATAGTATTAAAATATGGTTATAATTGTGACAATGATTGCTTTCCCCTCAATTATTTTATGCTTTATGTTTTTGGCTTTCAACTGAAAGAAGGCTACTGTGGAATGAGATAGATGGTCTGCAGCTAAGACTATGGGAAGTGATAAATGTGGAAGTGTTCACTAGATGGTGGAAAGTTGGACGCCAAGATTGCTTGCCTGGAATCCAAGCTCATTAAAGCTCACATAAAGAACTCTATGTTATACCATAAAAGATTAAAGCCAGAATAATGCAAAAACGAGCATAAAATTCCTGGATTAACTACATTCAGTTTCTGACTACAGACTCTGAAGATCAATACAGCTCTTGAAGTCTGCATGTCTAATAATAATAGGTTTCAGTGCATCATAGCAGTTGAGATTCATGATCTGGCTGTTAAAAACCATGTCATGTGGGGTGCACTGATGCAGGTCCATGAAGGCTCTGGTTGACGCCCTGACTGTCACTTTTATATAAGATCTATGGTTTTTCTAGCAACTATGGGTGTAGCGCCTTTCAACACAAACTGTGCTGATTAGTAAGGTTTAAAGCCTCCAACTTATTAAAGTTCTATTTGTGTCACTAATTACACCATGTTTAAGTAGAATGAGCAAGTTGGGTGGAAACCTTTATAATTCAGATGTGTTCAGCGCTCTATTTGAGTAAGTTTTCTTTATTTGGATTTCATTCAGGCATAGGCTTTATTATTGCTGGCACCTGTGAACTTCTTGAATGCAGCCTTGCATATATGTTGGAAAAATAGTCTGGTATCTGATTTTTGGGTTCTTGCTGCTGTTAGGGGATTTTTTTAGGCATCCTAAATAATCCATGCGTTGAGAGTGCATCAAGTTCTGCCAGAAGCATAGCCATTACTTAGTAGACAGTATATCCCTCAGGATTGGTGGTACCTGCAGTGTAGGATATCCAGCCATGGAATTACCTGTCATAATGGGCTTGTGAATAGATCTTTTGTGGGGTGTGCAGTATGATTCAGGAATTTCCTGAAAAAAGAGGTGGTATAGAACCCCTACCAATGCTATTAATACTATAAATTTACTGTTTTGGCAGGATTAAAGATAAGAGCAGATAATATTCAACTGGATTATGTCTTTACTTTAAGACTAGAAGATTATATTACTATCTGTCAGGGACCCACTAATTGGGGAGTTTTTCCCTAATAGAGTACAAAAAGGCCCTTAAATTAAAGTTTATCAATGAGGCCCCAACCAGGATTCACACCATCATTATATTGATTGCTTGCCCCCCACAGTCTAAATTGGCCAAGAAGGGGGGAAATGGTTACAGAATGCATTATAGACCAATATATTTTCCTGTGTACCAAGTTGCATTAGGGTGTATGATGAGAGAAATTGAAGCCTTTTTTACATAAGGGTAATGTAAACAACAAGGACCAAACCTATGTAAAATTGATTTTTCTATAGGCTTCTTGGGTTTGGGAGGAGGTTTGGGTATTTCTTTTGCTACACTATAAGAGAAGCTAATCCATATCAGGAGGAGTACTGTCAGGGACCCACTTGAGAGGGAACAAGTTCCCAATCTTATGAGCCAAGTCCCCTAAGTTAAGGCCTACAATAACCAAACCAATAGGAACTGTAACCATTTTCAGATGACCAAAGTGCTGAAGGAAGGCAAATCAACCCATCATTGAACTAAATCTACCCAGCAAGTAATATCCAACTAGGTAGGACATCAGGTAGAAGGAGGCATTTGGTCTCACCAAGGAAGGTTCAGCAGGTGAAGGTAAGGTTGTGGACCAGCTGTACTGGAACTTCCTCCCCCAGTGACCTGAGGGGTATTTGAACCAGCCATTTTCCAGGGACTCCTTCTGGTGAGAGTCATCCAGAGAAGAATTTTGCCAGTCTGTGGTGGGAGTTGGATTTTCAAGGCCCAATACCACAGAAAGCAAAGGACTAGAAACCAGAACAGGAATGGACTTCCTTTCATGGTTTCAAAAAGGGGTACAGAAGAGATAGGTGTAGACAAGCTTAATATAGGAGAAATTTCTTTATTGTTGGAACAAGTAAGAATGATAAATATGGCTCACTTAAATAACCTCAAAATAGAGGCTGGAACATTTAAGTGGCTATTGGGAATAAGAGGGATTTAAAGAGGATTTTTATGATTATTATGTGTGAAACTAATATCTGTATGGTATGTGTCTCAACTTGGTGCTTAAGGATAATCTTTAAGTTATTGTGGAAGACAGAGAGGGAATAACAAGCCACAAGATCAGAGACAATCAAACAGTGTAAACACTTAATCTTTGGGAAGATCAAGTACAGAGCCAAGTCCAGGTATGTAACCAGTGGATTTGAAAGCAAAAAGGAAGAAGAAACCAGCCAATCAGGGTTTGAGCAATAAGTGACGTGTCTTAGAGGTATACTAATGTTTTCAAAAACAAAACCAAGGTTGGAAGCAAAATTTGAATGCAAGAATTTAATATAAAAAGGTAATTTAAATTGATCCGTAAAGTATGAACTAACATTTGGCTTATTTGTAGGGTTCAGGGTTTGATCCCCATCTAGGTTTACGTCCAAGTTACACATGGTGTCAAAAACTTTATTGTTGATTTTCTTTGCTTTGGTGTCATTACAAATAGTATTTACAAAATTAATGGAGTCAGGGAAGAGATCCCTGACAAGTACCCACAGAATTTGGGTAGGCTTGCTCATAGCCTAGAACAAGAAGTTATTCTACTAATTAGCTGAAAAATAGATTTATTTATTCAGTAAAAGAGGAATATTTGAAGTTGTTAGTGAAATTTCTCAACATAAAATGGGAGAGCTTAAATACTAAGCTGGAATAAGGGTTAGATTCAGTACTTACAACACTATGATGGGTTTGGAGAGACAAGGATAAGGATTGCTTGCAGGCTTGAAGTAGGCTGCAGCCTACAATAGTGATAGCTAAGGCTTGGAAAGTTACCCAGGTGATCAACTCACTGACTTTAAGTCCTACCTTAACTGGAGAATATATGCTTTGAAACTGGGTTAATTATTGGATGATCTTAACTTAGATTACTTGAGAGCATTTTGAACTAGTCTACTGATCATCTTGATTGGATGTATTCTGGTGCTTGACTTTCATGGTGACCAAATCCTCTGGTGTTTTGAAGTCTGATTGGAATAATGTTATCATTTTATTGTTACCAGCCTTGATATGGTGCTGTTATTTTTGATCTGTGGCTTTTTGGTTGGTCAGATAAGATCCCTGATTGATTGATTTACACACTTGAAATTTTATTCAAATATTAGATTGTGACTGTCTAATTGGCTGTCATCTAAGCATCTTAAATTAACATTATTGATTACACATTTAATTCTCAGCTTATGTCAATCTGATTGGCTGCTCTCTAAGTCCCTCTCAATTTTGGTTTTGATGAATCATTTGTTTTCTGTAAAGTGCTTATCTAATTGGTTGTCATCATTCTCACTAAATTTAGTGTTAATGGTCCCCCATTTGTTTTTTGGATCATCATTATCTGTTTGGACATTCTTAATGTTCTCTGAGTCACTGTTTTTGATTCCGCATTAGTTTTGGTTTTTTCTAAAACTAATTGGATCTGTTGTGTCCCTGTGGTATTTTTGTATTTATTTTGAATGCCACCTGGGTTTCTTCTGGAATTGATTGGCTGCATCCCTCAACTGTGTAATCTGATTGACCTTATGGTGGCTGGCTGGTAGTGTCCTGTCTATATGACGTACAATATTCTATGTGTCTTGCTTAATTATTGATTTACCTGTTTAGCCATCATTTAATTTGAAAGTCAAACAAGGTTGTCATACCTGCCCCATTGAGAATACTCCTAATAAAAGGGCAATGGAAGGATTTCCCTAAAGCTAACAATAAGGTGGCCTACAGAGGGGAAGCAAGAAGAAATTGATAATACCATTTTTTAAATAATTGATTTGGCTTTTGAGCTAAAGATACTGCAGCTTGATTGTGCTAATGTGCAAAGATCAAGTATGAGTTAAAACAATAATGTGGCTTATTATCCCATGACTGAACTGTCTTTTCCGCAGAGGGAAGAATGAGGATCATCAAGTATAGAAGGATGAAAAGTCCATTCCTTATCTCTCAGCATAGTGTTTGATGCGGCATCCATGAATAGGTATAAGCTCCTAAAGTATAGGGGTACCGTTTCTGGGGGAAAATTTTGCACTTCATATATTTAACTATCTAGCCATGATGTCTTGGTTAGCAAACTTGGTTTGATTTGTCCCAGCTGCAAGTCCTGGGTAGATCAAGTTGAGTTTCAGATATCTTTTCTGACTTGAGGCTTTGCTAGGGGTTCCTCTTGTAGTTTCACCATTATACAATCTTACATGGTTAGAGTTAGGGATGCCTCAGCTCAGCCCCAGCTAGCTTTTGGCTCATGGCTGCTTCAGCTTTAACAAAAATATCATATATTTATGCATATTGAAATTTATCTTTAAAAGGGAGTGTTAGGGGCCAGAAACTGGTCGCGGCTGCTCAGGGCTTGGCCAAAGAAGCCCTAGTTAGAATCTTGTAACTTGGGGCAAATTATTTTGGCCATTTTGGCATCAATCTTGAGGTGCTTGCTTTTTTGGGATGATCTTTTATGGTGCTCTGTTTACTGGGTAGAACAACAGTCAGTATAAAAGATGAGCTGTTGTAAGAGAAAGGATATAAGGGGAGGTACACAAAAATAAACAAGTGGCTAAGGCTGTCAACAGACAAAAGGCAAAGTGACAGGTTATAAGAGCCAAAAAAGACGACAAGAAGGCAAAGGGAACATCAGCCAATTGCAAATCCTCAAAGAGGCACTTATAGTTGGCTTGTTGGCAGTATAGACAGAAAGCATCATGGTTGTCTTGTGTTGTCATAAGGGGATACACTTACAGATAAAAATAGATATCAGTACTGTAGCTTAAAAGTGTGTATATGATTGTATATTTGTTGATAGTGGAGTGAAGTTATTGGTTGTAAACTAGCCATCACTAAACTCACGCATTTGATCCATTAAGCTTGGTGAATCATAGAACAATGGTACTCTTGCTCTGGATGATAACAAGGCCAAATGATCAACTAATTTGTATCCTGAGTTCATATTAACTAATGATCAGCCAATTGTTAGTTTAATAGTGGGCTAAGGATAGAGGAAACAAGGCTGTAACCAGTTGATCCTGGTGTTCTGTGTCTCTCGTTAACCTCTTCTGTTACTATATAACTCCCTTCTTGATTGATTAAATAAAAGATCAAATTTACATACTTTAGCTTTATTATACGCATTAGGCTAGATACATATCTTGACCTAATCTTTAGTAATAGAAGGATCATATTTTGAGTTAATTGAAAGCAACTACCAACTCTATGCAGAAATACAACATTGGTGCTCACTCATAGCATGCAACGGTCTGATGATAACCGTTGCCCTGCTGGGGACTTGTCTTTTGTGCGGGGAGGAGATGAAGATAACCTTCTCCGCACTTTTCTTCTCCACCTTCAGGACCACCCTGATGGGTTATTCTTGGAGATCAATTGCCTTGCTGGAACAAGGGATGGTCTGCCTAAAAAATTCATGGCTTTTGGTCAGATATGACTGACATGCAGCATCCCCGTCTAATAGAGGATAAGGCCTCTCTACACCTTGATGTCCCAGTGCCTCTAGAGGTAGACAGAAACGTGGATCCTACCCAGCAACAGCTGGAGCAAGCTATTAGCGGTATGGATTGAGGTGCATACCAGAATGGGGAAGCCCACAAGAAGCTGGCCGTACTACCCTTGTACGGCATTACAACTAAAGAGAAATTCCAAATTTTCACAGGGATAACTCCAAATCAGCTTTGAATACAGATGAAAACAATCAAACAAGCCAAGGAGTATATTCACAGCTTTGCACATCCTGCCATCTGCCACAACCAGACCCACCTGGGTTATCAACTATCCCTGATCTTGCATCAGGGAAACTTGGTAAACAATCAGCAGGCTTTCCTCCATTGTCTGTATGACAAACTTACAAGCTCTATGACCAATATCCCTCACCAATTGAATCACTTGGCAATCCACCAAAACTTCACAGCAAACTGGTCAACACAGCTTGAGGAACGCCTGACAAACTGCGTTCCACAATGGTTGGGACTATGCTGGAGCACAAAGGATTGGATAATAATTGGCTAGGCACAGTAACCCACCACGTAAAGGGTGCAGAAGCCACCTTTTGCTACCTATGTAGTGAGGTAGAGTTGCTCAGCCGCTCTGTAAGACTGATAGAAGACGGGGTTGCGGTGGAAGGCAATAAGGAAGTCACTGCCATTATCCAACAGGACATGGAGGAGCTATCTGAACACGTCAGCAGAATTTGCAAAGGCCTTTGGCAATCTCTCTCTGACTTTAATCATTCCAACGTGGAATTTCCCAAGTTGGTAAAATTGATCAATCACAACCATGACCACATAGAAGATAATCATGATAATCTGGTAGCATTAAGAAACAACCATCAGACTATGCAAGAAAAGAACAAGTGATGTTTAAAAAATAAGATTTGCGTATGGAGAAGCTCAAAGACAAACTTCATGCAGCTAATTGCACAATAAAAGACCTGGCTCAAGAAGTACAATCACAACATAGCAACTGTTGTGAATATTGGCATTCACAATGTTTTGATTTTGCCTTTGGTGGGCCATTTCAAAGACAAATCTCTTGCTTTTGCTTTCAACTCTCAAAATGAACTGGTTTCTACATTAGGAAATATGATTGTTTGGTAATCTGACTCTGCGCAACTCACTTGCCCCACTCATGCTTGTGGCAAGTGATCCTACCGTCCTGGTAGTGTTTTGTGGTATTCCTAACCACTATATATTCCATTTCCATATTCACAAATAAAATTAAGTTCTATTCACATTTTTGTCTTTGTGTCTTCTGTACTTCCGCGCCTCTCTCTAGCCACGCCTAGTAGAGATTAATCATCCAGGGCTGCAAGGTAAACACAAATGCCTTCCCTGTCATCTAACTAAAACTTAGTACAAATCCAATCCTAAGGTTAGGATTCCCTGTTGTGTGTCTGTGCCGCGCCTCAGAACACGACAGCAACATTCTGCATCTACAAGGACAAGTAGAGCAGTTACTTCAAGTTTACTCCAGTTAAACTGTGCTGGAAACAGTTCCACAGAAGACCACAGGAAGAAGTCACAGTGTCCTGTCCACGGTCAGCCAGACAATGTCTGAGGATCATTGCTCCTTTCATAGTTATGAGAGCAACAAAGACAACATAGGCCATACAATGAGGAAAGTCTATGTAGCGGGACCAGTTCTGGATAGCAGTGAAACACCTCTTCCTGGTGCTGCTGCCTCTACTTCTAGGACTAGCAACAATGCCAGGGATGCGGCTTTGGAAGCACAGTTTTGCGCCTCAAACCAGAGAAATACCTCACCCCCGCCTAGAAGAAGTTATCAGTTTAACACTTCTGCTGTGATCCTGAATTTCAAACCAACAAACTTGACAAAGTTTGACAAAAAGGCCAATGTCCACATGTTCCTCTGGCTAAACAATAACTCTATGTATGGGGCAGACAAGGCCATGAAGAATGCGACCATCTTTAATTGTTTGGATTTGGAGACCCAGACAATAATAATGCCGAGACTTCTGGAACAAGGCTGGACTTACAAGAATGTATCAAGGGCCCTCATTGCGGAGTTTGGAAGTGAAGAAGCCTTATTTTGCCGCAAAATGGAGTTCACAGAAGGGAAGATAAAGAAGGGGGAAAGACTAATGGATTTCTCAGAACACTTTTACTTGGAAGCACAGACACTAGTCTCCATGGGAGTTGCCACTTTTGTTGACGTAAAAGGAGCACTTCTTAACTATGTATGTCCCAATAGAGAGCTTTCTATTGCTCTCAAATCTGGAATATATAGTGCAAGAACGGTCCCTGAGCTCATGCGTCATTTGAGATCTTTTAAGGAACAGTTTGAAGTCCCTTTTCCCAACTATAAGAAAGCCACTTTGTCCTCTTCTACAGATTCCAAAGGCAAGACTTGGGATAAGGACTCTCCTAGGAAACCTACAATAGTAGCTACACCCCCAGTCAACAACACAACAAACAGCTGCACCTGCTACTAGTGTGGGCAATTAGGACATCTTTCCTGGGACTGCAAGCAACCCAAGACTAATGTGCGCCGTATGAACCAGGAAGATGACGTGGAAGACAAGCAGGATGACAAGGATGAAGAAGATGACAGATAAGAAGATGGTGAGGATTCAAAAAACTGCTAAGCAGTCAGGTTGAGGAGAAAACCCTGACTGCTAGTAGCTACTGACCCTCTCCACCTATCAACCCAGATCCTCACGCTCCTGACTGTAACGTTGGCCTGTTGGACCAAGAAGCTTGCCCTGAAAGATACATACCAGATAAAGAAGAAATAAACAAAGACTTGCTCTATAGAGTTTTGGCCGTCAACACAGTTACAAGGAAGCAAGCAATCCGTACAGAGAGTATACCTTCCAAGGAAGCTGTTGACACCATCTCTATACCCTACACTGAACAACTTTGCATGCCGTATGCCAAGGTTACCCATAAGAGTGATAGCATCAAAAAGTTGTCTCAACTATTGAGGTTGGTACAAGTCTCTACAAATTTGGATACCTTGAAATCCCTGAAGCCCAACCTAACAACTGTGCTGGAGTTGTTTCTTGCTCAGTTTAAAGGATTAAACATTCATAAGGTTACCAAAATTACCTCCCCTTATTATGGAGAACAACACAATTGCACTTACATTGAACTGATGGTCCACAAGCTTCAGGTAAGGGTAATTCTGGACTCTGGAGCTCCAGAGAACATTCTGTCAACCAGGCTAGTCAAAAAACTGAAACTTGCGCCTGATTTAGACTATAATGAGGAATTTGGTACTGCATGGCTGGACAAAAAAGGCTTTGGGAGCCTATTCATCCTTATCACTTTGTTTTGGTAAATTGGTGGTAACTGCCCTGGCAATAGTGTTGTGCAACAAGAGCTATGATATCTTGATTGGTACCAGCTTCATGGCAACCTACAGAACTATCATAAATCATAGGGATAGCACCTTCAGCATTCTGGGTCACTTGGTACCAATGTTCTATCATGGTGATGGACCAAGAGACCTCCCTACAAAGAAAATCCATTATATTAATATGGAATATGCTGATGGAGATATGCCAGTAGCATACACCTTGAGCCAACGCAAAATCAAGGTTCTACATCTGGACACTAAGGAGTACAAAGGGATCCCCTTATATTCCTCTAGTGAATTCTCCATCCCAATTGAGTCTCAAGTGATTCACAATACAGGTCTAAGTCTCAGTTTCCCTAAAGGTATGCATGGTGAAGTATGTGGACTTCACAATGGTTTGCAACTGGAACCTTGGATTCTACCTGGTATTGTCATGCCATCATCAGAAGAGATTCTGGTACTCTTGGGGAACCTTTCTGATAAATTGCTGAAGGTGAAGAAACACCAGCTTCTAGGCTACATGAAGCTTGAAGAGAACTCTAGTCTTATGGATGCCACCTCATTTGGGAATTTCAGAGAATTTACACTACCTTGCAACCAGCCAAGCATTATGTCGCTTATTCCATGCAAGTCTTTAAATGGACTAACAGAAGACCAGAAGGACCAAGCTATTTGACTCTTTGAGAAATACAAGGATGTCTTTGCAGAGAATGATCAAGATCTAGGAAAAGCTCTGGGAGTTGAACATGTTTTGGATACACAAGGCACTGCCCCTATACACTCTAGGCCAATAAGGCACAGTCTGGCTAACCAAGCTATTGTCAATAAAGAGCTACAGAAGTTACTTGCATCTGGCCTTTTGGTACCCAGCAAAAGCCCTTGGTCTTCCCTATTGTTAATGGTAAATAAAAAGAATGGGCCAAACCATGTAGTAATGGACTACCGCAAATTGAACTCCGTTACAAAAAAGGACTCTTATCCATTGCCCCGCATTGATGACACATTAGACAAGCTGGGTGGTGCAAAATACTTCAGCGCAATAAATCTGATCAGAAGATACTGGAAGATTTACCTTCCAAAGGCATACCAGGAAAAGTGTGCCATTATTAAAGAGCAAGGCCTTTTTCAATCTACCAGGATGCCACAAGGACTTGCAAATGCTCCCGCAACTTTCCAAAGGGCCATGGACTCCGTGATGGGGGACCTCAAGTTGACTTGTGTTCTGGTTTACCTTGACAATATTAACATCTTTTCCCAAACTTTTGGTCAGCATTTGGACCACTTGGAGGCAGTCTTTCAGCGTCTGATTGCTGCTAATCTCAAGTTAAAACCAAGAAAGTGTAACTTCTTTAAGGAACATCTGGAATTCCTTGGTTATATTCTCAGTAAGGATGGCTTGTGGCCTGTTCCTGCCAAGGTTGAAGCTATCACACACATGCAAACGCCTTCCAACAAAAGAGATGTTCAGGTGTTTTTAGGGATGATAGGCTATTATAGACGCTTTATACCAAACTTTGCCGGCCTAGGAGGACCATTATTTTACTTGTTGAAAAACAACGTTGAATTCTCATGGACGGATGGATGCCAGAAGGCCTTCAAGGACTTAAAGGCCACTCTAGTGTTGGAGCCAGTACTTTCCTATCCCAACTTTGAGCGTCCTTTCATTGTACACACAAACGCTAGTTTGACAGCAATTGGTGCTGTTCTTTCTCAGCTAGACAATGATGACCAAGACCATCCTGTAGGATATTGTGTCTGCACACTTAATAGTCACAAAAGAAATTATACGGTCATGGAGAGGGAATGCCTGGCAGTCATCTATGCCTGCCAACAATTTAGAGTGTACCTTCATGGAGTAAACTTTACAGTGATAACTGATCATGCCTTGCTTAAATAGTTGAAAAGCCTGAAGGATCCAGAAGGACAACTGGCACAATGGGCTATTAAGCTACAAGCCTATGATTACGAGATAATCCATCACGCAGGAGTCATGCACCAGAATTCAGACTGTCTTTCAAGTCTTCCTATCATAGCCTTAGTCTCCTCAGCAGCAGACAAACTTTATGAAAAACTGATGCTGAAACCTTCTATGTGGGGGGAGGAGCCGCTCAAGATTCAGAAAATTCTAAAGTCACTTGCGGTGGACACCCGTGTCAAGGATAATCAGCTTTTTAATTTGTATAAAGGGAAGTGGTTACCATATATTTGCCCATCCTTACAGACAGACGCAATAGTATCAGCACATTGTATTGTGGGCCATGGCTGTTTCCATAAAACCCTCAACCTCCTATAGCAGCATTGCTACTGGGAAGGTATGCCTTTGGATGTAGCAGAAACCCTGGCCGCTTGTCATGACTGTACAATAAAGCAACCAAAGGTCTCACATTACCAGCACTGGCTAATTTGACCTGGTTTTGAGTTTCATACTGTTGCTATAGACATAGTAGGTCCCCTTCCACTGACTTCTAGCAAGAACAAGCTCATAATTTTAGCAGTGGATCAGTTTACAAAATGGGTAGAAACAAAAGCAATTCCTAATCAGTTGGCGCTTACCACAGTGTGATGGATCCAGGCCTAACCAGTCCATCCTACCATTATCCTGCCCTTGACTCTTATTGCTGTTACCTTCCTTGGACAAAGCTTCAAGGAGCTTTGCCTCCAGGGAGGCAATTTTCTTGGATAACACTTTATTGTCATCCCGCCAACAAGCCATGATTTCAACACTTTTTTCCTCTTGTGCTCTCAACGCCTCAATTTCACAATTTGCCATCTCTTTCACTTGTTTCAAGATTTCATCCCATCCTACCAACAAGTTCCAAGCATCCCAAGCATAAATTTGGTTCCCTTGGACGGGAGTCTCTTCCTTTGCAAAATAATTGGAATACAGCTCTTCAAACACCGCCTTTACTTCTACTAAAGATTCAGCAGGAACAGTCTTAGTGACCTCCAGGCTGGTCCAAGCTTCTTCCAATGTACTTGTAGGAACCTCCTTTCTTGCGGCAGCGGTTTCCACACAAAGGACCCCAAACTTGGCTCTCTCAAATTTTAACAAAGAAGGCATGACAATTGAAAAATAGGTGAGGGGAAAGCGTCAAAACCAACAATGAATATATTTTATTAATGTTTAACTGTTTTTGCTTATATACCATTCAGGACATACATGGCTGAAAACCCCTCCAGTTCCTGAATCAACCAATGATTTGCATCACATGGCCTATGAAATTCAAGTCATCCAACATAGATATTTACCTGAAAGATCACCAACAATTCTCAACCTATGAGAATTGACCTACAATGGGCAGAAGTCACCTGACTCCATTCAACCCAATGTACCAATTTGGCATGGAGCTTCCCCAGCTCCCAGCGCCAAAACCCTGTGGATTGCACATCATAAACTCAGCTATCAGTGTTCCAACTGGGAACCAGCTGATCAAACCTGAATTCCTAGGCATCCTTGCCTTTATTTAGCTATTTTTGCATTTAATGGTTTTTTGCCTTTAAAACCCATTAAATTGCTTTGAAACTCAAACCAGGCGCCACTGCGGCGCCCAGCAATTTTCCCAGGCGGCGCCCCAGCGCCTGAGAAAATTTGATGGCGGTGCCTCGGTGCATCTCAAATTCATTAGGTGGCGCGGCGGCACCTCTAACCCAATAAATTTGCCAACGCGGCGCTTTTAACCCAAATTCTGGGGGTTTTCCCATGGTTAACCCTAACCAAACTTCTTGAAAAAGTCAAGGGTTTTTTAATATAATTAAATCCTCATTAATTATTACCTATATGTATTAATTAATCTTCCTGATTAACTAACCCATTTTGAGACGCCTAGTCTCCAAGATTGATTCAGCCAATCTTGCCTCCATTCTTTTAGTTAGCCTAACCTAACTAAACATCCATATTCTGTTCTTTTATTAAACATAGATATCCAGTTTCTAGGAAACTTTCCCTCAAGAATTCCACACAAATCTATCTATATGTAATAAACAGCAAAAACAGAACATCTTTATATTTTGGAGCATTTATTTGGCTAAACGCTCAGCAGTGACTGTAGTACGGTCACACACAGCTAAGTTCATTCTAGAGAACATACTCTACAAACATGGCTGCCCACAAACATTGCTAACAGATAATGGGACCAACTTCACGGGATACATGATACCCAGACTGAAAAAACTTATGGGTATCTGTGACACTCTGTCAACACCATATCATCCCCAAACAAATGGAATGGTAGAAAGGACAAATGGAAGCCTGGTACAGATCTTAAGGAAGCTTAGTCACCAGCATGAAACAGAATGAGATATATATCTTCTGGCAGCTACCTTTGCATACTCATAGGATTCCACAGGGCTACTGGAAAAAGTCCCTTCCAGCCTCTTTATGGTTGACAGCCAAGTCTCTCACCACACCTCTACAGTTTAGTTAAAACTAATGATCCCCTTACCCCAATGCTTATTTGAAGAGACTAGCACAGACTCTAATCAAGTTACAGTCTGAGGCGTACTCTACCAACTTAGCAACAAAGGAGAAGGATATGAATTGTGCAGTAGAAACCCAACCTGCCCTTCCTGCTTACAAAATAGGAAGCTTGGTATACTTCTACAGCAACTGAGGGTGCGGTTGCAAAAGTAAACTTGCCTCATTATAGAAAGGTCCAGTCAAGGTAGTCCAGAACGTAAGAGTAGATAGTTATACCCTCAAGGATTTGGAAACTGGCTAACTGATCACTCAAGTCCATGTGCAATACATTTGCAAGGCTCCAAGTGATTGAGCATAAACCCCTCTATGGATAGCAATTTGGAAAAAGAAAAACCTAATTAAAATAGTCCATGGGTTGTTATCCTTTTTGCATCAAGCAGAGATAAAGCTTATAGTAAGAAGAATTATTAGGGTTATGCAACTGGTTCTTTATTGAGATACTGTTGCCTCTAGTCCCAGACGCAACTGGATGAGGACTTTGGCCATGGACGTGTAGGTTATCCAAACACTAGGTAGCCAACAGAATGCAAAAGGAAGAAACAGGGAATTGTTGACAGGAAGGAAATCAACACAGTTGATGCCAATTAAATAAGGAAAAGCAAGTCCAAGCAAGATGCACTCCCAGAGAAGGCTTTCCCGCTGGGCATATTCCTTAGGTGTTTGCCTCCTACTGAGTACATGACTCCCAATAGCCATTCAATATATTCAGGCATATGATGAAGCCTTTGGTGATACACAACTTTGGAGCCACTAAGCACCAAGTTTCCAACCAATGTCATGGATTGTCTACTTCCTGCTTGACTATAGCTTAGTAGCTCTAGTGCAGTACCCATTGCTCTTTGCAAACGGTATTCATGGCTATCTGACCCATGCCATAAGGGCACCAGGCCAACAGCAGACCAAGGATCAGCCCATGCTGAAAAGACCAGTTCAAGAAATTTGAGGGCACAAGAGTTCTGATTGTCTGTCAAGTATATTCCATCAAAGGAGAAGTCCTGTAGGCATAATTGGGCATACCTTACAAGTTTCACCCAAGGTATACACCAATGAATGTTATTCCCTGCTTTGAGCCTCTTTGTGGAGATTGCATAAGGATTTTCAAGGGTCAGCATAAGAGTAGACCACATAACCACTGGGCCACGGAATTGGAGGATGGGAAACTTCTCCCAATGAAGATTGGTGGCTAGTTTGATATAAGAACCTTGACTATCTTCTCAGACTGCAATGGGGGTAATGCCCACCTCACTTTTGTTCAGATTTTTGAGTAGATTGGCTAAGTTTGTAGCAGGTTTATTGATCTTATCTGTTGGAAAGGTGGAAGTAGCCTTACTTTTGTTACTATGACTTCTTTTCTTTGCAATTGTTGAAAACTGGTTGGACGTAGGCATACCGGAGTCTTGTGTTCCTGACTTACTCAAAGAGGAACTGTTTTGTAAGAGACAGTACTGGAGGTACTACAGAAGGCTGAATCTATCTTGCCGCCTAAAATCTCAGTGAATTCTGTTTCTTCTGAAGCTAGAATGGGTGAGTGTTTGTGAGCGGTTACAACTGGAACTTTGGGTATTCTCTTTTGAGCTCGGTTGATCCTCTCCTTGGGAACATCTTTGTAGTGCACAACTGGCTTCCTGCTCCTTTTTGGGTGGTTTACCATACTGGAGAAGGTTAAAAGACTTTTACAGTAACATCTAGTTTAGTGGGGTGGATGTTGTGAAGTGATTGGTTGTAAACTAGCTGTCACTATACTCACGCATTTGATCCATTAATCTCAGTGAATCATAGAACAATGGTACTCTTGCTCTGGATGATAACAAGGTCAAATGATCAACTAAGTTGTATCCTGAGTTTATATTAACTAATAATCAGCCAATCATTAGTTTAATAGTGGGCTAAGGATAGAGGAAACAAGGCTGTAACCAGTTGATCCTGGCGTTCTGTATCTCTCATTAATCTCTTTTGTTACTATATAACTCCCTTCTTGATTGATTAAATAAAGGATTGAATTTACATACTTTAACTTTATTATATGCATTAGGCTAGATACTTATCTTGACCTAATTTTTAGTAATAGAAGGATCATATTTCAAGTTAAGTGAAAGCAACTACCAACTCTATGCAGAAATACGACAGATAGTAAGAGGAGAAGCTTATATAAAGTAACCTAGTTGCTAAGGGGGTTGAAACGTGCAATGAACAATGGCAAGTGTGGGGAGAATTAAGGGATCAACATTGGTATAACCCTGTGTTGACTTGATACTGATAGTTCTGGAAGATCTCCAGTCAATCCTGGGGTTTGGTGAAGCAGCCATCAACGACTGTTGGTTAGGGCTGCGGCAGAATGGAGACAAGTGGCTCCTTTTCTAAAAAGAAGCCACCGTCTCAAATCCAGAGAAGATTTCAAGAAAATCTTGTCAAAGAAGATTTTCTTGGAATTGATTCCACACTTATGTGTGGAGGGGTTGATTTTTCCAGATTTTTTTAAAATAAAAAATTAGTTTTTTTCTTTTTCATTTTCATTTTAAAAAATTAAAAAAATTAATTTCATATTTAAATTTGTTGTTTCAAAAAAAATTATCTTAAATATTTAAATAAATTTAGGCTCATCTGGAAACCAGAAAGCTGACTGAGGCCTTTTTTATTTGAAAATTTTGGATCCACCTACGTTGGGGGAATCCAAAAGAAGAATCCGGGGAAGGGAGGACGGGACAATTACGGCAAATGCTGTAAACATCCCTTTTAGAGGCCAACACAGCCCTACTGTCAGTGGAAAGAGTTGTGTACTTGTCAAGGTTCTGGATGTACCAGCATTCTGGCTGTTGCCAACATACATAACATCCAACTGTTGCCTGGTTTGGCACCAACCCACGGAAAGATTTGACCTTCCCAAATTAGTAGCCAGCCAATATCCCATGGCCCAACCGGATTCCAATTATGATAATCCAATTCACGCATGACCTACAATATTTGATCTGCCTTGAATCTCTGCCACACCAAGCACAGTATATAAGTCTAAAACATCATCCAATAAAAAACATTCTCATTTTCTCTAAATCTATTTTTTAGCTTCCCCAAAAGTTGCCCTCATCATACCTTCTGACCTGATATAGTTGATTAACTTTATATCAACTCTCTTTGGCAAAACCCCTGAGGATATAGATTATCAGTCCATTCAAACAACAGATCTTTCTGAATTCTGGCTAAGGCAATAATCAACAAACCAAGGGTTGATTACACCATATCTTGATCCCCTAGCTTGGATAAGCTGGCTGGCCATAGACTCAAACTTCTCTTGTCTTGACCATTCTTTTCTGATCAAAATAGCTCATTGATTCTATTATTTAGGCAGGTTTGAAACAGAGGTTGTCAGGGTATCCTGATTAGCTAGGGTTGACCAATCCATCCCTAGATCACAATGATTAGTTGGAAAAAGAGACGGAACACAGCCCAATTAAAACCTCCATTCCAAACACTTGACTATTGGGAGCAATGGGTCAATCCAGCAAGGCTTTCAGATGGGTTGAAAGAAGGTTGATCCAGAAATAAGATTACCTGTCAAAGGGATCACTTGAGATATCCTATATTGCCCCCATCAGATAAATAGAGGCTCCACAAACTGATCAGTATCCAAGAATCTTTGCTAGGACAACTGAAGATAAAATAGAACCAGGCTTTGGCTGATTCATCCAGTTGACTGAGAAAATAGACAGAAAACCACCCATCAAATCCAGGCCCTGCAGCTTAAGGTTAAACACCCAATCAAAGTACGCATATTCTGATGAACATACAACCACAGAATCTTGCCCTGAAAACAGAGATTGGAGCGGCAGAATAATTCTGTCATTCCAAACCCCTGCTAAGGGTTGAAATCTTAACTGGTGCTGAAGCTAGTAGCTTGAGGATGGTAGGCTAACTAGCAAGAGTTAACGGCAACCAGAAAGCAGTCTGGTCATAGGGACAACGCCCTATGAAGAGCTTTCAAAACCGCGAGCTCAACCCGCCAGCAAGGTTCCAACCAAGCAGGTTTGTGACCCGCAATCCAATTACCCGGTCACTCAAAGCCAGACCAGGAAGTCAACTTGGATTACCAAATCAATCAACATGAACAAATGATGATCCCTCACAGTGTATACCTCAATTTGGCGCTTGACTCATTAGCAGGATCAAGCCACCCCCTCTTCCATCCAGCTGTGTGATCACCAATCATGTTCCTGATATCCATTGATTCACAATAGCTATATAATCACTATCTCACAATAAAGATTATTATCTATCATCTAAATATTTTCCCTCTTGTAACTCTGCTAAAACAGCACAGTTATGACATAGGTAGCACAGGTAGGTTCTCCATCCTACCTTATCTTGAAAAATTTTGCCTGTTGCCCGCACATGCCCGCACACGCCGCGGCCAACAAATCCTCAACAGAATTATGTCTGGCCTCCTGCCCAACTGCACCCTGTATACTCCTGGTACCAAGATACCTCATGGTTTTGTTCTCTACCAAAACACGGTGATCCCGCTACCTGACTTTAATGCCCTGTCCGCCCTAGGGTTCTTTCAGGCACCCTCATCAATGCCACAACCAGCTGATAAGACCACCATGCCTGTCTATGTTGCACAAAGACTTTGCAGCGCCGCCTTAGAGCCCTTTGCCAGGGCCAACAACAACACTGCTGCATGGATCCAGTCCGCCCAAAGCAAGCTGGCTCAAATGGAATGCCCACAGCAATTCTGGATCACAGAGATTTCCATTTGCCTGACCCATAACGCTGGCACCTGGTGTGACAAGTGGCACAAAGAGCACACTGACAAGAACTAGGACACCTTCAAACAGGACTTCTTGTCGAGGTTTGTGCTTAAGGATACAGCGCTCATGATCATACGCCAAGTAAAGAACCTGACTCAGACAGGCACCATGAAGGAACTCACCCGAACCTACAAGGAACTCCGTCTCCGCGCCCCATTCAACATGGCCTTTGACACCCCAGCAACACACCTCATGTACTATGATGCTCTCAAATTGACCATGATGAGACAAGTGAACCTGGACCAGATAACCAACCTGCAAAGCCTGTACCGTGAAGCAGAAAAAGCAGAACAAACCTCCAACGCTCTTCACAAGGAACAGACTGGGAAATGAGAGAGACCCAAGGACTCACATTCAAGTGGGCGCTCCTTGCAACCACCTCCTTGAGGTAACAACAACAACAACCACAAACCCACAGGTTCAAATGGGAATGGGAATAACGGCCAATCAAATTGTACCCATTTCTGTGTCACCACCATCCAAGGCAACCAAGATGAGGGAAAAGCCCAGGGAGAACACTAAGCGAGCCAAGCTCTCCCCACGCAACTTCTGACTTGCCCAACAATGAATACCAATCCGAGGACGTGGACCAATGCCCAATGATCCAAGTGCCCTTGGAAGACCTGGTACTGTACACCATTGCCAGACATCCCAATAAATTGATGTCTTACCCTTTCTGCTTTTGCAGTTACACAGGCTCAGCACTATTGGACTTGGGCACAGATCAAACTTTAGTCAACAGCAGCTTTGTGAAAAAATTCAAGCTGGCCACTAATTTTTTGCAGATTAAAAATGTGGTCCTGGCTGATGAACATCACATTGCTGTGACAAAGGAAACTGCCCCCTTCTCCGTCATGCTTGAGAACCTCCACTCCACTATCCAAGGTCCTATCATTGACTTCCCTAAGTTTGACATTGTACTGGGACTAGACTGGTTGCGGAGAAACAACCCTAACATGGACTGGGCAACCTCAGTGCTGACCATCAAGCGTGAAGGTGTCAACCACCAAATCTACCCAGACTCTGTAAACCAACTTCTACAAGACCACGTCTTTGTACGCATCACAGAGACTTTGGATGAGAAAGAAAATCTGAAATCTATTGACTAGACTCCTGTCAGTATGAAATCATACACTTCAAGGACCACCAGGACACCTCCACGCCGCAAGATTGCAACATTGTGGCCTGTCACCCAGAAATCTTTAAGGAGGCGTTACCTGGGCTACCCCCTGAGAAACACATCCAACACTCTATCCAATTCAAGGGGGTTGTACCCAAGGCACGCCCCATCTACAGACTGACCCCAAACAAGGACAACGCCCTGCGCGCCTATCTCAAGGAGGCACTGGAAAAAGGACTTATCCGCCCCTCACAGTCTCCCTTTGGGGCTGCTGTATTCTTTGTGGCTAAAAAGGACGGTATCTTACGCCTAGTCACAGACTACTGCGCCTTGAACAAAGTCACCATTAAGAATTGTTACCCCTTACCACTAATTGAAAATCTCTTTGACACCTTGGGAGGAGTCTCCGTCTTCTCCAAGATTGATCTAACCGTGGGCTACAACCAGATCCGCATCAAGGAGGAAGACATCCCCAAGACAGCCTTCTGCACTAATCACAGCTCCATCAAATGTGTGGTACTCAACTTTGGCATGCCCAATGCCCCGTCCACCTTTGTAACCTTCATGAATGAAGTATTTGCGCCACCCATAGGCAAACACGCCCTTGTGTACCTGGACAATATCATTGTCTACAGCCCCTCAGTGGAACAGCACCACAAAGACCTGGAGAAAGTCTTTGCAACCTTGGCACGTCACAAACTGTTGGCCAAGCTCTCCAAATGCCAGTTCTTCCAGGAGCAACTATCCTTCTTGGGACACATAGTCTCAAAGGACAGCATCAAACCTGACAGTCAAAAGATACAAGCCATCTGCAGGATGCCACCTCCCAAGGACAAGTCAGAACTACGCACCTTCTTGGGAATGGTGGCCTATGTACAACACTTCATACCCAACTGCGGCGTCTTGACCGCCCCCTTGTCTGCCATAACAGGCGCCAAGTCCAAGTTTGTATGGACCCCCCAATGTGATCTCTGTTTTAGATGTCTCAAAGAAAAGCTCACAACAGCGCCCATCTTACAATACCCCAAACAAGACGGAGAATATCAGATGGAAACCAACACTTCAGATCCATCCATTGGGGGAGTACTGTGAATTAAGAATAGTGATGGTGATTTCCTGCCTGTAGCCTACAAGTTGTGCAAGCTGACAGATGGCAAGTGTTGATACCCTATCCACAACAAAGAATTACTGGCCATTATACACTGCCTAGTCAAATGGCGCTGTTACCTGGAACGGCAGGAAGAATTCACAGCACTAACCAATAATAAGTTGTTCATCTATTTCAAGACACAGGCAAACTTGTCACACCGCTAAGCGCGGTGAATGGAAATACTAGAAAGGTTTAGCATGCTCATCCAATATAAGTCCGGGGCCAAACTTGCCATGGCAGATGCCCTGTCCTGCCTGTATGTCTGCGCTTCTAGGGGTGAAAATGGGCTCAACCCAGACTGGTCTCTCCTAGTGCTCCATACAAAAGACAAAGGGTTCCCTGCAGGCACAACCAATATCACCAAAAAAACGGTCATCAAGAATGAACACCTCTTTGCTGACGTATACAGGACTCTTCACAGAAAGATGTTGGATGGCACAACCATTCCCTACATTCTCACACATCAACAAGTCAATACCATTCTTTGCTATCACAGAGATCTTGGACATACTAAGAGCCAAAATCTATAAAAATTCCTAAAGCATAAAGCCTGGTGGCCAACCTTATACTGCAATGTCCAGGAAGTGCTAGAACAGTGCAAGGTCTGCAAAAAGTTTGCCAAAAGCAAAACCCTGCCTAAGTCTGTACTCCCCATTCAAACCCAACTACCGTTCAAAGTATGGGCTCTTGACATCATGGGCCCCATTCCAGGAAAGCACAACAAAAAATACATCATCACAGCCATCAATTTTGCAACAAGGTGGCCAGTAGCCCAAGCGGTGAAAACACACACCGGTAACAACATCCAACAATTCATTAGCAAGGAAATAATCAGCAGGTTTGGAAAAGCCAGAACTCCTGATAACCAATGGGGGCAAAGAATTGACCTCCAAAAACACCAATGTGTACCTCGCTAAAAATGGGGTCAAACACACTGTCACAACATCATACCATCCACAGGCCAATGGACGTGTAGAGCGGCTTAATGGTAGACTTGTGCAAGCCTTAGCCAAACTCATTGCTGGGAGACCTGAAGACTGGTATAAGCAGCTACCAACTGCATTACTTGTGTGCCAAACCTGAGTAAACAGATCCACCGGAAAAAGCCTGTTTGAACTGGTATACAGTACACAGCCAAATATCATTCAAGCATTGACAGGACCCAAACTGGAGATTCCAAGTCAAGTTCCCCCTTGCTCAGATCCTCAAATAATAGAGGCTAACAGCAAACAAGCAGCCAAAGAAAAGGAACACTTACAAAAGACTTTTGTTCCCATCTGCAATAGACATGAAGTTGGGGACAAAGTCTGGGTCATGAATGTTGACAAAAGCAAACTACAACCCAAAAAAGTAGGGCCAGCAATAAGCCTAAAGGTAAACAACAATAACACTTACCTTTTGCAAGGGCTTGGGAATGCAAGCAAGACAAGACATTACACCACAACTGCCTACAACCTTGCAAAGCAAGACAGAAACAACAAGAAACTTCCCTGCCTGCCACCAAACAACAACTGGTTCAATATGGCGCCCGGGCTCCTGACTTTCTCCCTGACAACCTGCCTCCTGAGGAGGCCAACTTTCAGCCAGGGGGTGTCAAAACCGCACGCTTAACCTGCCAGCAAGGTTCTAACCAAATGGGTTTGTGACCTGCAATCCAATTACCCAGTCACTTGAAGCCAGACCAGGAAGTCAACTTGGATTACCAAATCAATCAACATGAACAAATGATGATCCCTCTTGGTAGATACCTTGATTTGGCGCTTGACTCATTAGCAGGATCAAGCCACCTCCTCTTTCATCCAGCTGTGTGATCACCAATCATGTTCCTGCTATCCATTGATTCACAATAGCTATATAATCACTATCTCACAATAAAGATTATTATCTATCCTCTAAATATTTTTCCCCTTGTAACTCTGCTAAAACAGCACAGTTACAACAGAGCCCCACCAGATCTATTTGGAAGGCTGTCAATTCACAACCAATCACATTACTGCAACAATCCTGCAGCAGTGGCAAGTGTTAACAAGAGTGTATCATTAATACTTCCAGGATCTTTATAGCCACTTTGCCCAAATGTTGTAACTGTGCTGTTTTAGCAGAGTTACATGGGGAAAAATATTTAGAAGATAGATAATAATCTTTATTGAGAGATAATAATTATATAGTTCATGTGAATCAAGGATAGTAGGAACAAGATTGGTGATCACATGGCTGGATGAAAGAAGGGGGTGGCTTGATCCTGATAATGAGTCAAGCGCCAAATTGAGGTATCCATTGTGAAGGATCATCATCTGTTCATGTTGTTGGATTTGGTAATTTGAGTTGACTTCCTAGTCTGGCTTTGGGTGACCAGATAATTGGATTGTGGGTCATAAACCCGCTTAGTTGGAACCTTGCTGGCGGGTCAAGCCTGCGGTTTTGACACCCCCCTGGCTGAAGGTCAGCCTCCTCTGGGGGCAGGCTGTAAGAGAGGGGGGGCTAGACTAACAAAGTATGGCTCCCATCCTGGTGGGACAACCACCAGGATGCCATCCAGTGCAAAACTGGGATAGCCACTTGAAGGGGCCCCCCAAAGGAGACTGGATGTGAGAGGGGAGGGAATTATGCATCCAAAGCCATTACCATGGCTCCAGTAAGTAACCATAGAGAGCAATCCCAAGTGAAAGGGGCCTCTGTAATTGACTCAGGGATTTTGCGCAAGGGGGAAGGATTGACCAAGTCAGAAGAAGGAGTTTCAGTAGTCACAGATTCCATAGGTGGCAACAACTCTTCAAGATGAGAAGACAACCAAGAAAACAACCCATAGGGTCTCAGTTTGAAGGGAATCTGGGTGAGATGCTCAATTACATTTGTAAAGTGACCAGGAATAAACTCAGAAGATTGATAAATCAAGGAAAGTTTGCTCCAAAAGACTGGGTTTGAGGACCAGAGCAAGAGGGAAATGGGCACCAGTATCCACATAGCCATCTTATACCAAGGTGACAACATGATTTTGGCAGGTACCCTTCTTATGCTAAGACTCTGGGAGGACAGACCAGGTGCACAGGTAAATAATAGGAAATTATCCAAATTAATATACTTTGAACAATTCCCAACAAAAAAACAATGGACGGGCGGGCAGTAGGGCAGGCAGGCCAGGGAAGGCGGTTGGCGGGGACAATTAAGTGCTTGGGTAAATAACAGGGAATGGTCCAAGTTATTGTTCTTGGAACAATTCCCAACAAAAAACAACGGGCGGACGGGCAGATGGGCAGGCAGGCCAGAGAAAGTGGGAGGCAGGAACAACAGCGGGAGTTGGGATAAATACCTTTATTGTTAAACAAACTTTAAAATACAAAAGATTTGCAAAGTCAGGAGTTTATTCAACAATTGGAATTGGTAAGCAAGGGACCTGACGGCCCATGCTTCCATTTTATGCAAAGGGGGGGTGATAGAATGGGAGGGTTTATGAAAGGGGCTATTAGAGTGCAATCTAAAGGGGAGCCTATTAAAGAGTACTAGCCAATCTTATCTTGGTTTGAGACCCAGAAAATAGGGGCTGCAGGGCCGGATGTAAGGCTTAGCCCCTTTATTTGCTAGGAACCTTCTGAGGACTCAGGGTGCGCATTTTCCCGAAATGCCTTCCTCCGACGTCTCCACCAGAGAGCTCCGGAACCCAATTGTTTTGGGCCGGGGGACTCCCGGGCCGGAGAAATTAGTTACCTGGGACACCTTTGGTTGCGGGTTTTGGTACCCAATTTCCCCAGGCCGCAGATTTTACCTTTCCAACTTCATGTGGCCTGCATTTTTTTGTTAGTTTTCTAATTATTTCAGGGCCAGGCGACACCAGGACAACAATCAATCCAACCAAATTAATGTCTCTTCTGCAGGTGGGGGGGACTCCAAAGGGGAAATGAGAACTTTGGCTAGGAAGGCCAACACAAAGCGTTTATCTATTGTGTGAGCCAAGTCCTCCAGGTTTTGGAGGGGTTTTTCCTGCATGCAGGCCACCTTTTTTGATGGTCATGGAAATACATCCTGATCTAGGGCCAAAGGTGGACCGCAGAACTTTACACAGGCTGTCAGGAAAGTTGTCAGGAGCCCGGGCGCCATATTGAATCAGTTGTTGTTTGGTGGCAGGCAGGGCAATTTCTCGTTATTTCTGTCCTGCTTTACAGAGTTGTAGGCAATTGTGGTTTAAGGTCTTGTCTTGTTTGCGTTTCCCAAGCCCTTGCACGAGGTAAGTGCTATTGTTGTTTACCTTTAGAATGATTGCTGGCCCTACTTTCTTAGGTTGTAGTTTGCTCTTGTCAACATTCATGACCCAGACTTTGTCCCCAACTTCATGTCTATTGCAGATGGGAACAAAAGTCTTTTGTAAGTGTTCCTTTTCGTTGGCTGCTTGTTTGCTGTTAGCCTCTACTATTTGAGGATCTGAGCAAGGGGGAACTTGACTTGGAATCTCCAGTTTGGGTCCTGTCAATGCTTGAATGATATTTGTGTGTGTACTGTATATCAGTTCAAACAGGCTTTTTCCGGTGGATCTGTTTACTCAGGTTTGGCACACAAGTAATGCAGTTGGTAGCTGCTTATACCAGTCTTCAGGTCTCCCGGCAATGAGTTTGGCTAAGGCTTGCACGAGTCTACCATTAAGCCGCTCTACACGTCCATTGGTCTGTGGATGGTATGGTGTTGTGATGGTGTGTTTGACCCCATTTTTGGTGAGGTACACATTGGTGTCTTTGGAGGTCAATTCTTTGCCCCCATTGGTTATCAGGAGTTCTGGCTTTCCAAACCTGCTGATTATTTCCTTGCTAATGAATTGTTGGATGTTGTTACCGGTGTGTGTTTTCACCGCTTGGGCTACTGGCCACCTTGTTGCAAAATTGATGGCTGTGATGATGTATTTTTTGTTGTAGTGCTTTCCTGGCATGGGGCCAACAATTTCCAGAGCCCATATTTTGAACGGTAGTTGAGCTTGAATGGGGAGTACAGACTTAGGAGGGGTTTTGCTTTTGGAAAATAATTTGCAGACCTTGCACTGTTCTAACACTTCCTAAACATTGCAGTATAAGGTTGGCCACCAGGCTTTATGCTTTAGGAATCTGTATAGATTTTGGCTCTTAGTATTTCCAAGATCTCTGTGGTAGCAAAGAATGGTATCAACTTTTTGATGTGTGGGGATGTAGGGAATGGTTGTGCCATCCAACATTTTTCTGTGAAGAGTCCTGTATACGTCAGTGAAGAGATGTTCATTCTTGATGACCATTTCTTTGGTGATATTGGTTGTGCCTGCAGGAAACCCTTTTCTTTTGTACGTAGCACTAGGAGAGGCCAGTCTGGGTTGAGCCCTTTTCTCCCCTAGAAGCACGGACATACAGACGGGACAGGGCGTCCGCCATGGCAAGCTTGGCCCCAGGCTTATATTGGATGAGCATGTCAAACCTTTCTAGTATTTCCATCCACTGCGCTTGGCAGCGTAACAGGTTTGCTTGTGTCTTTAAATAGATGAGCAACTTATGATTGGTTAGTGCTGTGAATTCTTCCTGCTGTTCCAGGTAACAGCGCCATTTGACTAGGCAGTGTATAATGGCCAGTAGTTCTTTGTTGTGGATCAGGTATTAACACTTACCATCTGTCAGTTTGCACAACAAGTAGGCTACTGGAAGGAAGTCACTATCACTATTCTTTATGTTGTAGTACTCCCCTGATGGATGCATCTGAGGCGTCAGTTTCCATCTGGTACTCTCTGTCCCGTTTGGGATATTGTAAGATGGGAGATCTTGTGAGCTTTTCTTTGAGACATCTAAAACAGAGATCACGTTGGGGGGTCCATACAAACTTGGACTTGGCGCCTGTTATGGCGGTCAAGGGGGCGGTCAAGACGCAACAGTTGGGTATGAAGTGTTGTACATAGGCCACCATTCCCAAGAAGGTGTGTAGTTCTGACTTGTCCTTGGGAGGTGGCATCCTGCAGATGGCTTGTATCTTTTGACTGTCAGGTTTGATGCTGTCCTTTGAGACTATGTGTCCCAAGAAGGGTAGTTGCTCCTGGAAGAACTGGCATTTGGAGAGCTTGGCCAACAGTTTGTGATGTACCAAGGTTGCAAAGACTTCCTCCAGGTCTTTGTGGTGCTGTTCCACTGAGGGGCTGTAGACAATGATATTGTCCAGGTACACAAGGGCGTGTTTGCCTATGGGTGGCGCAAATACTTCATTCATGAAGGTTACAAAGGTGGACGGGGCATTGGGCATGCCAAAGTTGAGTACCACACATTTTTAGGAACTGTACTTAGTGCAGACGACTGTCTTGGGGATGTCTTCCTCCTTGATACAAATCTGATTGTAGCCTGCAGTTAGATCAATCTTGGAGAAGACAGTGGGTCCTCCCAAGGCGTCAAAGAGGTTGTCAATCAGTGGCAGTGGGTAACAACTCTTAATGGTGACTTTGTTTAGGGCGCAGTAGCCCATGACCAGGCGTAAGGTACCATCCTTTTTAGCCACAAAGAATACAGCAGCCCCAAAGGGAGACTGTGAGGGGCGGATAAGTCCTTTTTCCAGTGCCTCCTTGAGATAGGCGCGCAGGGCGTTGTCCTTGTTTGGGGTCAGTCTGTAGATGGGGTGTGCCTTGGGTACAACCCCCTTGAGTTGGATGGAGTGTTGGATGTGCTTCTCAGGGGGTAGCCCAGGTAACACTTCTTTAAAGATTTCTGGGTGACATGCCACAATGTCGCAATCTTGAGGCGTGGAGGTGTCCTGGTGGTTCTTGAAGTGTATGATTTCATACTGGCAGGAATCCCAGTCAATTTTTTCAGTTTCCCTTCTTGTTAAAGTCTCTGTGATGTGTACAAAGATGTGGTTGCGTAGGAGTTGGTCTACAGAGTCTGGGTAGATTTGGTGGTTGACACCTTCACGCTTGATGGTCAACACTGAGGTCGCCCAGTCCACGTGGGGGTTGTTTTTCCGTAACCAGTCTAGTCCCAGTACACTGTCAAACTTAGGAAAGTCAATGACGGGACCTTAGATGGTGGAGTGGAGGTTCTCAAGCATGACAGAGAAGGGGGAAGTTTTCTTTGTCACAGCAATGTGGTGTTCATCAGCCAGGACCATGTTTTTAATCCACAAAGGATTAGTGGCCAGCTTGAATTTATCCACAAAGCTGCTGTTGACTAAAGTTTGATCTGTGCCCAAGTCCAATAGTGCTGAGCCTGTGTAACTGCAAAAGCAGAAAGGGTAATACATCAATTTATTGGGATGTCTGGCGATAGTGTATAGTACCAGGTCTTCCGAGGGTACTTGGATCATTGGACATTGGTCCACGTGCTTGGGTTGGTATTCATTGTTGGGCAAGTTAGGAGTTGTGTGGGAAGAGCTTGGCTCACTTAGGGCTCTCCCCGGGCTTTTCCCTCATCTTGGTTGCCTTGGGTGGCAGTGACACAGAAATGGGTACAATTTGACTGGCCGCTGTTTCCATTCCCATTCCCATTCCCATTCAAACCTGTGGGTTTGTGGTTGTTGTTGTTGCTGTTGCCTCCAGAAGGTGGTTGAGAGGAGCGCCTACCTGGATGGGAGTCCTTGGGCCTTTCTTGTTTCCCAGTCTGTGCCTTGTATATAGTGTTGGATGTTTGTTCCACTTTTTCCACTTCATAGTACAGCTTTTGCAGGTTGGTTACCTGGTCCAGGTTCACATGTCTCATCACGTGCGACTTGAGGGCATCATAGTACATGAGGTGTGTTGCTGGGGTGTCAAAGGCCATGTCAGATGGGGCACAGAGACGGAGTTCCTTGTAGGCGCAGGTGAGTTCTTTAACAGTGCCTGTCTGGATCAGGTTCTTTACTTGGAGTATGATCATGAGCGCTGTATCCTTAAGCATGAACCTCACCAAGAAGACCTGTTTAAAGGTGTCCCAGTTCTTATCAGTGTGCTCTTTGTGCCACTTGTCAAACCAGGTGCCAGCGTCATGGGTCAGGCAAATGAAAATCTCTGCAATCCAAAATTGCTGTAGGCATTCCATCTGAGCTAGCTTGCTTTGGGCGGACTGGATCCATGCAGCAGCATTGTTGTCATTGGCCCCAGCAAAGGGCTCTAAGGCGGCGCTGCAAAGTCTTTGTGCAACATAGGTGGGCATGGTGGTTTTATCAGCTGGTTGCGGCATTGAGGAAGGTGCCTGAAAGAACCCTTGGGCGGAGAGGGCGTTGAAGGCGGGTAGCGGGATCACCGTGTTTTGGTAGAGGAAAAAACCATCAGGTATCTTGGTACCAGGAGTATACGGAGCCCAGTCAGGCAGGAGGCTAGACATAATTATGTTGAGGATTTGTTGGCCGCGGTGTGTGCAAGCAACAGGCAGAATTTTTCAAGATAAGGTTGGATGAAGAACCTACCTGTTGTGAATAACGGCATTCACCATGTTTTGATTTTGCCTTTGGTGGGCCATTTTGAAGACGAATCTCTTGCTTTCAGTTTCAACTCTCAAAATGAACTGGTTTCTACACCAGGAAATATGATTGTTCGGTTTTCTGACTCTGCAGCAACTCACTTGCCCCACTCATGCTTGTGGCAAGTGATCCTACCGTCCTGGTAGTGTTTTGTGGTATCAACAACCACTATATATTCCTTTTCCTAATTCACCAATAAAATTAAGTTCTATTCACATTTTTGTCTTTGTGTCTCCACGTACTTCAGCGCCTCTCTAGCCATGTCTAGTAGATATTAATCTTCCAGGGCCGCAAGGTAACTGCATAGCCTTCCCTGCCATTCTAACCAAGACTTAGTACAAATCCAATCCTAAGGTTAGGATTTCCTGTTGTGACTCTGTGCCGCACCTCAGAACATGAAAAAAAATGGTGCTCACTACAGGGGCTGTAAGCCCCTCATTTATCCCTTTTACATCTACATTTTCAGGTCCCTTGCCTCCGCCTATTCAGGAGTTGACCTCGCCTGAAATTACCAGCCCTCCTATTGAGGAAGACATTGCCAATCCGCCTATTGTCCCTACTGTATGAGCCTTGGGAGTGGTCCCCACCTAGTTGCTTACCCTATGGGTACCCCTGACTTGGAACAAGTCATGTTGGTAGCCCTTGGGATAGCCCGTGAAGGAGCCATCCCTCGCCTTCAGCTACAGTTTAGCCGTGCCAAATACTATGAGTTAATTGTGGCCCCTCAGTTTCCTCAACATCTCCTCTCAGCAGCTGGCTCCGCTGACCACCTGCTGGCATCCTTTGTGCAGCCCGCCTTGGCCCACCACCAGATGGTGTTGGGACTCCACGTTCAAGAGATCTTGTCTCTACAAGCAGCTGTTACTCATCATTGGGACCAGTTTGCTGCCTACCAACAATGGATTCACTCCCTGTTCTCCCTGGTATCTGACAATCAGTTTGATTTGGTCACCCTATTAAACACAATTAGTCAATTCCATCAAAGCAAATGTGCTAATCTATCCCTGAGTACGTTAGAGAGCGGCTACATGAGTTTCACCAGTTAGAACAACCCTGGAGAACTCAAGTAAACTCCATCCTAAACGTTTATCTCTCTGACTTTGAACGCCTAGTGCAACAGCTCAATGCATTCAGTGCCTATTCCTTTGAGCAATTGCATCAGGTAGCTGACCTTGCTGCCCAAGGTCTAAATGAACTCATGTAGAATTTGATCAAGAGAGAGCTACCACTGCTGCTGCTATAGCCAAACTTCAGAGTCAAGTAAATGAGCTGACTACTCCCAAACCTGATGTTCTGCCTTCTCCTCCTGCTGATGATCTGGTGGACAGAGAACAGAGGATCTGGGAGGCCATCCAAGAGTTACACGCTTCCACTCGTAGTCAAGGATGTCCTACTGAAATGCCTCAACCTGACCCCCAGGTTCTTGCACTGACTGCTCAGGTTGCTGAACTACAGCAAGAAGTTGCTGCTTTACGTGAGGTAGTGACGGCCACTGCTAGCCCACTTGGGGTTAGCGAGAAAGATGGCTGTTGTCCTGGTTTGGAGGGGGCTCCTCAAATCCACTGCGCTAGGGAGTTGATTGCCCTAGCTAATGAGGTGGACCACTTGAAACAAGATCAGACTGAGTTGGACAGAGACGTATAGGAGATGAGTGAGCTGATAGATTTGGTAAATAACAGATTTGCCCCCTGCCTATCAGTGGGGCCATCCCTTACTTTGCGGCTGGCTGAGCTCTCCACTGTTGCCACTACCCAAGGATAATGCCTAGATTTTACCAAACAACATACCTCTCTAGCCAACACTATGGGTGCCAGGACTACCAAGACTCTGACGACCCTTGAAGAAAGTGTTCAACAACTATGGGCTAGACAACCCCCCTCTGAATCTGAAGCTGAGTTTTACCCGCGCATAAATGTACTCAATAGCAGCAATGGTGGTCCAGCTCCCAAGGCACACTTCAAGCTATTTTTAAGCAAGCCTTTGATCCCAAAACCTCAACTATTGCAGCTTTCTTAACTATTTATGAGACTGCCATGAGGCAAGCATCAGATGAGGTTAAGAAGGAACACATTCTAACCTGTCTACACCCAACCTGTCAAGAAGTAGTTGTTCCAGAGCTACCCACCATTGAGACCTGGAAAGAAATGAAACAGCTCCTGATTTACAAGTTTGGTGGTGATCTTAGCCTGGAGGTGAAAAAGGATGCCTTCATGCACATATCATTCAAGCCCAAAGAGATGTTAGCCTAATTTGCAGACAGATTTTACATGGAGGGACAACAGTTAATAACAAGCAGACAATTGATGGTGCATGAGGCGTATATGGCCTGCGCCCAGGCCCTCAAGGTGAATCAACTCCTGTGTCTTTGTTTCAAGGCCCATAAAGCTATGCTGTCCTCCATGGAAAGTATAAAGACACTGCTACAGGATATGCATCTTACCCATTCTGGGGCAGTTGTTTGGGAGAGTCGTGCTGCTTCCAACTCTGGATCTTCTTCTCACGGACCTTGCATCCTCACTATGAACTCAAAAAATCCTCCTTGTTGTCAGGGCTGCCACAACTGCAACCAGGTAAGCCACCACTCTTGTGTCTGCACCAATCCGCGGGTGAAGGAGCTGATCCCAAGGATCAGTCAGGAAAAGAACAGTCAACCTAGAGGCGGAGACGCTCTCGGTTGACAATTCTTCCCAGTCTCCTTCTATACCTCTGCCTGATACTGACCCTGAGCCTGCTGATGATGAGGCTCCTCCTACCCTCCTTCTGTTCCATGATATTTCTGATGATTCTGATGTGGATGAATCTGATGTTGAAGACCCTGATGCATACATGTATTCTGTTCTTATTGTCCCTGAGACTATTGCTGTTCCCTACAAGCTACAATCCAGGAAGACTACAACTACCTCCAAGCCCTTGTCTGAGGCCAAAGCGGTTGTCTCCTGCCCCTATCTTACTCAGGCAAAACGGTCCCCTGTATTAGTGGAATCATCAGAGGAAGCCGCTGAAGTTGCAGACGCCATTTTCAAGAATGTATCTGTCTCACTCCCTCTCCAAACCGTATATAAGGAGTTCACAGGACTAAGATGCATGATTGATAAATGGGGCAATGAGCTAGCTGAGGCGCAGGATATCTTGGCTGTTCTGCCACCCTTTGGACGCACCACCACCTGGGTAGAGATATCTATTCAGAAAGTGAAAATCAAAGCCGTCCTGGACACCAGTTCTCCTGTCAATGTTGTTTCTTCTAAACTGATGAAGAAGCTTAAGCTGGCCCCTGACCTCAACTACCATTAATCCTATGGCACTGCTGGTCTCTCCATGACTTGCGCCATTGGCGCGTACTCCGCCTTACCAATGCAATTTGGTAAACTCCTGTTGGCTGCGCCGGCTGTTGTTCTAGAAAATGAGAGCTACAACCTTTTGGTTGGTACCCAGTTCCTTCGGGAATATAATGGGATTATCAACCTAAAGGATGTTTATCTTTCTATTCTAGGGTACAAAGTCCCTCTGATCTTTGAAGAGCCCATCAAAGTTCCTGGTAAACGGTTGAAGACATGTACTCTGGAGTACCCCACTGGGGTTTTCTCCCTAAAATATTGAACCCATTCCACCAACATGAAGTGTCCTCCCATGGCTTGTCCTGCAACTGAGGGAATCCCTCTCATGGCTACGTCTTCTATCACCATTCTCCAGGTTCTCAGGCTATCATAGACTCCCAGATATCATATGAACTACCTGAACAGACTTTCTTAGAGCTGTACTCCCCTCCTTTGCTGGGGCGTAACAAGCCTTACCTTTGTCCTGGAATTATGGACGTTTCTCACAAGGATCCTGTTCAATTACTAGTTGCCAACCTTACTGCGCTTCCTATGACCGTATCCAGAGGATAGGTTGTTGGTTTACGGAAAGTTGTTAAATGCCTCTGACGTATTATCCATTCACCCTTTTGGAACGTTTCAAGACTTTAATCTACCCAAAGACAAGCCTCAAGTCCTATCTCTGTTCACTGCCAAAGATTTCCCTCAGTTGCCCCTGGTACAACAAAAAGAGGCTCTTGATTTACTAGATCAATTCTCAGACATCTTTGCTAAAGATAGCACTGATTATGGGCTGACCAAAGGTGTAATTCATCAGATTGACACAGGAGATGCTCCCCCCTTTTGTGCCAAGCCATATTGCCGCAGCCGAGTGGAAGATGTGCAGGTTTCTAAGGAGCTCAAACAACTGCTGGACGCTGGACTGCTAGCTCCCTCTCAAAGTCCCTGGGCTTCTCATCTGCTCATCTTAAAGAAAAAGGATGGGGGCCACCGGATTGTGATGGACTATCGGAGGTTGAATTCTCTAACCAAGAAAGATTCCTATCCCTTACTGCACATTGATGATGCTCTTTGACGCCTTGGAGGTTCTAAGTTTTTCTCTGCCATGGACTTGGCGTCTGGTTACTGGCAAGTTGACCTCTCTCCAGAAGACCGTCAGAAGGCTGCGCTCATCACATCAGAAGGATTGTTTGAGCCTACCCACATGCCGCAAGGACTCTGTAATGCCCCGGCAACTTTCCAGATGGCCTGGATTCCATTCTGCATGATTTGAAGTTGTCGTGTGTCAAAGTCTATCTCAATGATATAACAGTCTTCAGCGCAACTTTCACTGATCACCTAGCCCATCTTAAAGAGGTGTTCATAAAGATCTGAGAGGCTGGCCTCAAGCTAAAGCCCTCTAGTGTGATTTCTTCAAAGAACACCTTGAATTCCTGGGCCATGAAGTAACCCAAACAGGGATTTGTCCTATGACCAAGAAGGTTGAAGCCATTGAAAAAATGCTTCCACCCACAAATCTATGAGAAGTACAAGTCTTTCTGGGCATGATGGTTTACTACAGGCAATTCATTCCTGATTTTGCTGATACTAGCAAACCCCTGGTCCAATTGTTGCATAATGTTCCTTTTGAATGGACCGCCAGCCAACAGCAAGCCTTTGTACTCTAAAGCAGAAACTCAAAGAAGCGCCTATTTTAGTGTACCCTGATTACTATAAAGAATTCATCTTGTACACTGATGCTAGTGAGCTTGCCATTGGGGCTATCCTGGCTCATCTTGACAATGAAGGTGTGGACCACCCTGTAGCCTATACTTCCCGTGTACTAAATAAGCATGAAAAGAATTATAGTGTTACAAAGAAGGGGTGCCTTGCTGTGTTGCATACAGTCAAACAATTCCTCCAATATGTGTATGGTACCCATTTCACTGTTGTCACTGACCACGCTTTGCTCAAATGGTTACAACAACTTAAGGAGCCTGAAGGACACTTAGCCAGATGGGCCCTCTGCCTGCAAGGTTATGACTTCACTGTGCTCCATTGCCCCAGGATTCAACATCAGAACGCTGATGGGTTGTCCTGAATGCCCATCCTTGCCCTACATCCTGCTGAGGCAGACCGCCTGTACGAGCTAATTAGCTACCCTTCATCCTGGGAAAGTGAGACAGAAGAGTTTTGACTTGCCCTGTCCAAATTGTCTGAAGACACCCTCATACGCGACAACCAACTCTTCAAGAAGGTGCAGGGTCAATACCTGCCATACATGCGCCCCAGTCTTTGCCTCTCCTTGGTGTCACAAGCTCATAAAGAAACTGGCCATGGAGGCATTGCCAAGACCTTTGACTGGCTTCAGAAGAATTACTTCTGGGAGAATCTTTGCCTGTTGATCCCAGATGTCATAGCTAGTTGCCATGACTGCCAACTTCAGAGACCCCGAGCTGCTTCTCACAAGTTCAAATTGGTTTCCCCTCAATACGCTTTTCATACGGTTAGCATTGATGCTGTAGGCCCTCTCCCCCGTTCAGCTCTGGATGCTGTTTTATCCTGATTGCCGTTGACCACTTCAGCAAGTGGGTGGAAGCTCTCCCTACTAAAGACATCACTGCTAAGACTACTGCTGCCTTCCTGCTGCAGGATGTTTTCTACTGCCATGGCTGCCCTCAAGTGCTGTTATCAGACAATGGAACCAACTTCACTGCCAAACTTGTAACCTCTGTTGTTGAAGCTCTAGGAACTCACCAGTCTTTCTCTGCCCCCTACAATCCTTCCACTAATGGGGCAGTTGAGTGTGCAAATTCAACGCTGGTCTCCATCATGAGGAAGCTTACCTACTCTGACGCTGCCAATTGGGATCTATACCTACCTGCTGCACTCTTTGCCTATTGTCTGAGCAGGCATCAGATCACTGGTTACTCCCCCTTTGCCATGTTGTATGGGCGTGAAGCCACCACTCTGTCGCTCTTGGGGGTTTCCCTACTCTCCTCTGATAAGGCCATGAACCCTGACGACCACATCAAAGACTTAGTCAACCGCATCATTGATATACAGGCCACTGCCTACACTTCTGCATATAAAACTAAGATGCTCGAGCTCTCTCCTGACAACGCTGGACGCTCCCCCTTGCCTGAGTTTGATGTTGGTGACCATGTCCTGTACTACCAACACCGTGTGGGTGGACGCGCGCACAAGCTGGACTCCCTGTGGATTGGTCCTTTAGAGGTGACTTTCAAACGAGGATCTAAGTACACTGTAAAGCTCCTCTCCAGTGGTCGCCCTTTTGCTCACGTACACGCCAAGTTCCTCCGCAAGTATCACCCCCCTAAGGCCAATCTAGAGGGGGGCAATGTCGTGAATAACGGCATTCACCATGTTTCAATTTTGCCTTCGGTGGGCCATTTCAAAGACGAATCTCTTGCTTTCGCTTTCAACTCTCGAAATGAACTGGTTTCTACATTAGGATATATTATTGTTCAGTTTTCTGACTCTGCGCAACTCACTTGCCCCACTCATGCTTGTGGCGAGTGATCCTACCGTCCTGGTAGTGTTTTGTGGTATTCCTAACCACTATATAATCCATTTCCTAATTTACCAATAAAATTAAGTTATATTCACATTTTTGTCTTTGTGTCTTCTGTACTTACGCGCCTCTCTCTAGCCATGCCTAGCAGAGATTATTCATCCAGGGCCGCAAGGTAAACACAATTGCCTTCCCTGTCATCTAACCAAGACTTGGTATGAATCCAATCCTAAGATTAGGATTTCCCGTTGTGTGTCTGTGCCACGCCTCAGAACACGACACTACCTGTGCTACCAATGTCATAACTGTGCTGTTTTAGCAGAGTTACACAGGGAAAAATATTTAGAAGATAGATAATAATCTTTATTGAGAGATAATGATTATATAGTTCATGTGAATCGAGGATAGTAGGAACAAGATTGGTGATCACATGGCTGAATGGAAGAAGGGGGTGGCTTGATCCTGATAATGAGTCAAGCGCCAAATTGAGATATCCACTGTGAAGGATCATCATCTGTTCATGTTGTTGGATTTGGTAATTCGAGTTGACTTCCTAGTCTGGCTTCAGGTGACCGGATAATTGGATTGCAGGTCACGAACCCACTTGGTTGGAACCTTGCTGGCGGGTCGAGCCTGCAGTTTCGACACAAAGCATGTGCCTCGTCCCAGTACAGAAAGCCTTCCGGTTAGTTGCCTCCAGACGGAACTCTGCCTGCCAACCAACCACACTGATAGGGAGTGCATTTGTCGTCATACAGATCCAACCCGATCAGCAACTCTTCCCTGATGTCTTAACATCTTGATAATAATAAACAAACAACCCTTCAAGGACCAAAAGTCTTGACAGAGGTGTTGCTGTATTACACTTTAAGGACGGTACGGGATTCAAAGCGAAGGCTCTAAAGTTGAAATCTTTCAGACGAAATCGTGGCATGCTTTGAATTTCTCCAGTGTGGTTACGCTGGCACAGCTTTCTATGCCAATTTCGGCGACCTTGGGTGGGGGACTTTTGTTCTGTTGCGTGCGTAGGTTTCCAGCGCATGGTTTCGTAGGGCACCGTGGCTGGTCAGGGTGCTTTCGCAGCAAGGTGTAAAGGTCAACCCAGCTGAACTCGAGTTGAACCTTGAAGCTATGCGTTGAAAGTTTATGAACCGCTAGATGAGAAAAGATGTGCGCTTAGCAATGGAAGTTGTACTTTTTAAAAATCCGTGCCATTTATATTTGGATTGATCTTGGGACCCTCGGTTACTATTCATAGGGTCATACTGGGATCATCCCTTTTGCTTTGAAGGCAAAGGTGAACCTAGCGGAGAGTATTTTTAACAGCTCGGTTTCGCGATCGAAATATGAATGGTTGAAGTAGAAGATTGTGAGATGCCCGAACTGAAAAGTAAAATATGGATATCTCAGTTAAGTTGCAATAAAAGCTAAAACTTAGAGAGTCAGCCGAAGGAAACCGAACTGTTGGCCGGTTTTTTAGAAAAAGAATGTATATTAAGATGCTGTCAACGAATAAAAGAAGTTCGTATTTAAACGGTTGTTTTCGGCTTTTGCTGGGTCGCTGGATAAAAAATACATAAACCTAGCTTGATATCTAGCTGGTCGGAAAGATGCACAAAAAGTTGTCCTAAACTATCATTAAACAGGTCTTTATAATTAAAACAAAAGGCTAATCAGCTTTGTTGAGTAGAGCTGTGAACTGATGTTTGGCAACATGAAAAGATGATACTTTTTGGGAAACGTTTGATATAAAAGCTTGTTAATTGAGGAGCACTTGGCTGGATAAAAGCATAAGCTTATTTGAAGCATGCCAAGATTAAAGTTGAAAATGGGTGGTCGGAGTGACGCTAATTCGGATTAGCTGTGGCAAATTCATAACCAAAGCTATCAAGTTGTGCGACAATCCCCACAGAATTCATTTAAACTTACTTCCTCCCTAGCTGTCCTCATCTCGGTGATACAATTTGGTACTGCATAATGCCATAATATTTTTTGTTGAGCTTGTTTTCTTTTTTTATTAAAAATCATTTGAGCTCCTTACCTTTGGCTTTTCATTTTATTCCGTTTGGCATACAAAGTTAGTGTCGCCCGTTATTCACTATTTTTAGCAATATTAAACCTTTTCCTATTTATAAAAGCAAATAGCTTGTGAAAATTAAAAAGCAGCATGCATTTATACCATATGTTCGCAATAAAGTATCCCAACTCAAACATATTTCATCGCCCAAAATTAAACAAAAGACCTTAAAAAGTACAAATCTTGCTGCCAACTCATATCCTTTTAGTACCGAGCAGTTATAGTGTAAATTAACACAGTTGATTTAATAGTTTCTGAAAAACACATCAAGAGCTAAGGCAAACAATGCCAAAGCCCCCACCGAAAATCACTTTTCAGCTTGATGAGCCGAGTGTCAGAAGAGGAAATGGCTCCAACAGAAGGCTGGAGAGAACACTGAAAGCAAGTTCGCCAGTCCCAAGCAGCTGGAGTGATGAAGAATCAAGTACTAGACTCAATTCCCCACTACGGCTTTCTGAGGCTAGGCCCCGCACACCTAAAAAGGTGCTCACACTCTCTTCGGAGGAAACTCACCCTCACCGCCAACCTCACCAAAACAATAACATGCTGCTTAGCTTCACTAAAAATCTAGATACCCCGCCAATCAAAACTCCCCCTCCACCGCGAGAGGCCCTTCCGCTTGCCATAAAGCCTCGGCCTATTGAAGAGCAACCCAAAGTGTTTCCCAGCACGTATCAACGGACTGTCCACAGCACAAGTTCCTTTGCTAACCGCTCCAAGAATGACACCATTTCTTTTGCGGGCAATGATGAATTGAAGCCACGGGCAGGTTCTGCTCTATTGGGTGAGCTTGGCTTTATCCAACCCACCTCACCTAGCATACCCCACCACTCACTAACCAAAACTTCATCCCCCGATGTTTCCTATTCCCAACCTTCCAACAGTCACATGTCTGGAATTAATTACAATCCCTCTTTTGAAGCAAATGTAAAGTCTCCCTTGACCAGCCCAACTGGAGCTCCTCAGGGCTATGGCTCGTTTGAGGCCAACGTCTCTAGTGAGTTGGTTTTCGGTCCGCGCCAGGCATATCTTGCCAATGGTCCTCTCAACGCTATAGCGACGTCCTCCTCTCAGGATTTTGTCGCTGTTGCCGGGCGTGAGGGTATCATTCGGTAATAAACCTTGAACTAACATTGGCTTAGTGCTTAAGATTCTAGATCTTTCGGGGGAGGTTATGACTGAATCACTTAACCTGCGCGTAGGTTACAGGTTAAATCTCAACTTCTCCTCCACCGATGTGGACTGGGGAGTGGGCTACTGTCGAGACAGGCTGGCAACTGCTGCCACTAATGGGACGGTCGTCTTATGGGATTTGAACAAGACCGGGCAGAAAATTGAACGCTTGATTACCGAGCACACTCGGGCAGTCCATCGCGTCAAGTTCCATCCTGCCACTGGCACTACGTTGTTTTCCGCGTCTCAGGATGGCACCCTTAAAGCATGGGATGTCCGCACCAAGGACCCTGCGCGGATGACCTTCTTTCCCAAAGCAGAGGCAGTTCGTGATTTCCGGTTCAATCCGCTGCACCCTGACGAATTCGTTGCAGCGTTTGATAACGGCTCGATTCAGATCTGGGATATACGACAACCTTCGCATCACGTCAAGAAGCTGACTGCACATTCAGGAATCACGCTGGCCGTGGATTGGCATCATGACGGCAGGACAGTTGCCAGTGGCGGGCGCGACAAGCTGATTAAGATCTGGGATACTAAATCAGACAGCCGTAAGCCAACCGGACTTATCCAAACCATCGCACCAGTAGCTTCTGTACGGTGGCGCCCTCATCACGGCTACCAGCTCGCCTCCACTTCACTCAACACCGACTACAGCGTCAATGTATGGGATACCCACCGCCCCTATATTTCTCGGTACAGCGTCGTTGGCCACACCAACGTCACTACCGATATTATCTGGGCCAGCCAGGACCTCCTGCTCAGCTGCTCCAAGGATCAGCTACTTCTCCGACGCGCCCTTGACCAGAAAGAACGTAGTGGTGCCAAGGAGCCGATTTTATATCTCCCTCCATCCGCCGTTAATTGGAACCCATACGGTGACCTCGGGTTCGTTGTCGACCGTCCGAGCCACCCACCCGATCCTCGGCCCGAGCGTCGCAAAGCACTTGCTTCCCGGCTTCATCTCACGTCATCGTTTGACAAGCACTTCCGCATCGCCCCAGTAAGTGTCGTGACTTCTTTCTAATAAGCAAGACCCAAACTAGCGGTGTTCTACATCTGCCAATCTTCGATTACGCAACGTTTGCAACCCTTGCTCTCCACTACTCTCTAGACTCGCGTGACACTATTGCTGCTACCGAGCATAACTATCGCGCTGCGTTTGAAACTGGGCACTTGAGAACAGCTCAGACATGGAAGATCCTGCAACTGATTCGCTGTAAGTTTACCAATGACCACCTCATCTCCCCATACCCTTCAGGGACGTCTAATAGACGAAACCAGTCGGCATCGTCGCTTATTTCAAGCCATCGCCTGCCAGAAACAGACGAGCCTGTTGAACTTGATGAATGGCTTGAAGGAATCCAACTTTACGACGCTCTCTCTGACGGTAGCGATGATCTGGCGTCTTCGCTCCTGCCTCCAGGAAAGCCATCTGCCCCGACTACCCCTGGGCACTTGCCTATCACCATGTCCCTGTCGGCTACCCCCAACTCCTTGTCTCCTGATGCCTCTGTTCACGGGGGCTCGCCTCCTACTCATGCAGAAGATATTTTCCCAATGGGGTGGGATACCGATCAAGTGATTATGGACCTGTTGGCCTATTATGCGAGCGAGGGCGACGTTCAGATGTGCTGTACAGCTGTGATGGTTTTAGGGGATCGGCTGCCAGTGCAACAGCGGCAGAAGGAACTATGGATCCATTCGTACGTTGAGCTATTGCATCGTTTCAAACTGTGGGTGCCCGCCACCGCTATCCTTGGCGCCTGCGGAATTCCTGAGCTATCGTCACGCAACCAAGAGTCTACTACAATCTACACGCTGTGCTGGCAATGCCACCGCCCCTTGCTGGGCAGTGAAGAAGCGGCCGGGTTCTGGGGGTGTGGCCGGTGTTCCCAGCCGATTAGTAATTGCACCATCTGCCATAAACTAGTCAAGGGACTCTATTCATGGTGCCAGGGATGTGGGCACGGTGGGCATCTGGGATGTTATCAAGACTGGTTCTCCCCCGAAACTGGATTCGCTGAGTGCCCCAGTGGATGTGGCCATGTATGCAATATAGTGCTTTCTCACTAGCACTGTATCAACCACGGACCATATGAAACTATTATAAAAGATTTAAATGTTCTGCAGTTTGGAAAGACTGAATGTTCTCGCTTTTATAACCGATCAGAGGAGCCGGTTTAATTCGACGCAATACACATACATATCTTAGAAAAAGTAACCCTGTAGAATAAAAAAACTTGAATCGATCAACCATGCATACTAAAAAAAGAAACAGATCCATTAAGGCCAGTTAATTCCAAAATATTCTCTCCATCTTTCTTCCCTCCGTAGCTTGCCTTGTTATTGACAGTAAGCTCGGTTAATTTTTTCCTTCAAACACCACCCCTTTAATTTCGCTTTTTGATTGACCTAATAAGTTCAGCAACTGCTTCATCAAGCTTGCCAACCAAAACCTCAAAATCTGCTTCATTGTATATTCACTATTACCAAGCCATTGTATACTGATAGAACATCGCTGCTGAACTGGACCTATTTTTTTCTACTTGGATAAATTCACACTTCTCCGTTAAGTTGTGCATCCCTCGTTATTACTTTATTATATTTTTGTATACCGTCCCCTCTTATGCTGTTAATCAGCTTGTTATCCTTCCTAGAATTTTATCGCTGCCATTATATCTACTCAGGACCTACTAATTTGTGTTGAAGATCCCCTACTGTAAATTCAGAACCTAAACGTAAAAATGCGGGATTGTCAAATCCTTGGTCCAAATTTCAAATCACTTTTGTGGGATAGCCTTTTTTAATTAAATTGATTTTTTTGTATTTCTATTTGAATTTTTAAAAATGCAGGAACCCATAGACACTTTGCAAAGTTCAAGTCAAACTGCATATTTCCAATGGTTGAAATGAATGAACTGGAATCAGATTTGAAGTGTTCAAATCCATCAGCCATTTTCATTAAGTTTACTATGTTTTTTGAAATTGCGGGATTGTCAAATCCAAGAAACAAATTTCAAATCACTTTTGAATGCCACTAGTAAACTCAGATATTAATTGTGGGAACTGGAAATTAAATTGAATGTACAGTAAGCACACTAGGAAACACCAACCAAAATCAAGAAGCTCCACCACAACTAAAATCAAATGAAAAATTCAAACTCATTAACCATAATTAGACATAAAAAGTTATTAAACTTTAAAATCATCCAAACCCAGAAAGTATACAACATTATTCACTTCAAATCACAGATATAGAAAGTCTGCTACTATTCAAGGCTAAATCAAGAGAAAACAACTACCCACAACTAAACCAATAACTCCAAATAAATACATATTTAATCTAAAATATATTTTTTATTTTATTTTTATGGACCGTCAATTGCATTCCCAACCCGCTCCTGCACCAGCCCGCGGGGCAGCCCATCCACGAGGGCGTCCCAGAGGGTCCAAGAACAGACCCAGAACCCAACTTGAGGGGAGTCATGCCAATACACAGGCCTCCCAAGGTGTCATTGCCAGCCAACCACCTCCCGCGTCCCAGGCCCAATCAACCAGCTTGAATCCCAGGAAGAAGCCACTCTCAAGGCCTGCCACAAAAGTCTCCTACACCAGGGTCACCGAGAACACTGAGGTTACTTACACCTCCACTGTGTACCCAGTTGTCACCCGGCCCCACACTCTTGACCCAAGAGTTGCCACTTCCTGCCCCGCGTCTTTGATACCTCCTATGAGCCATTGGCCACCACTGAAGAGCCATCTGCGCCTGTATTGTATACCACCATTGACGGCGCCAGCGCAACCAAGCGTGATCCCACCTTCTACACAAAGGTCCCCATCCCCTGTGCTGAGCCTGGTAGCCAGGATGCCGTGGTACCTGCCAAGGGCCGGCGTCGGTTGACTGATAGTAAGCAGGAAGCTCTCCTCAACTGCTTAAATGGGGGAATGGTGGTTCAGGATATTGCGTCCCATTTTGGTGTCACGGCCAGGTACATTGCCAACATCAACACCAAGTATGGCAACACCGGGCAAATTGCCAAATCCACCAAGGCTAAGCAGCAGCCAAAACTCTTGTAGCCTGTGCACATCAACACAATCAAGCAGTGGGTAGCCAGGGATTGCCACCTGGACACGCTTGCTGTCCAATCAATGCTTGCCACAGAGTTTGGGCTTTCTGTTTCTAAAACCCTTGTTTACAAAACAATGGTTGATTTGGGCTTCTCTTGGAAGGTGCTCAGAGTTTCTCCATACAACAGAAACTCTGAAAAGACCATCGAGGATCAACGCATTTATGCCAAGACATATCTGGCACTAAAGGAGACTGGCAATGTACAGTTCTTCTATATCGACAAATTGTTGTTTTCCTCCTCACTCAGGTCTAGGCATGGGTGGGTTGAGAAGGGGTCCAATGACGGCATAGCCCATTGTGCAGCTGTCTGTTCCCAGACCTATTCCATGGTTGCACTTCTTGGTCCTCGCGGGTTGGACTAATACCAAATGATCAAGGGTTCCCATAACAGCAGGACTTTTCTTGATTTTCTCTGAGTTGTCAAAGAGTACCTTTGGATAAATTACAGCGGCACAACCAACGTTGTTGTGCTTGATAATGTTGGGCTCTACAAAGTGGATCTAGTTGTGTCCAAGTTCCCCCCTATTGACAAGAAAGGCCACTCCTCCAGCCACCGCCTTGCTGATTGTCCAATGAGACTTCTCTTCCTCCCGCCGTATTCCCCATTCCTGAATCCAATCAAGGAGGTGTTTGGTTGGATCAAGAATAAGGTGAAACAAGGCCTTCTGCAGGACACCAAGGACCTATTCAATATTCTTGAGGTCAGCCAATTTGCGATGCCACCCAATGTGGTTGCAGTATTTTACAAGCACTTGGAATCCTTCCTCCCTAAAGCCCTGGCCTCCGAGCCAATCAGATAAATGGGCTCTCCGGTTTACTTTGTTTTTATTTTTATTTATTTTGTTTTTATTAGGACTCAAATTATTGTTTATATATAATAATGGGACGTTTGATTGTATTATAGACATTTAAGAATACTAGAAAAGGTAAGTAAAATTAATTATACTAGATAAGAGGGATTTATTTTTATATGATGCACTGAATATTATTGGCTTTTGCGGTAACAAATAAATAAATAATAAAAAAAGATAGAAAAAATAGTTTATTTAAATAATTGTGAATCATTTTGGTACTTTGACTTTTCTAAGCCACAAATTGGACCTTGCGTGTCATCATCTGCTCCTTAGTATTTCAGTGCCACTGTAGCTACACGACACGGCAACCAATGATTTTTATGTATTCCTTACTAATTTGTACTTAGGACGCAGTTCAAGTATATTAAATATGTTTATCAAATCATATTACAAGGGAAAGGTAATTTGAGTTGTAAACAATCATTTGTTTAGAACAATAGTGGAGTGGGCCGCATGATGCGGATAAATTCAATTCTCCATGTTTATCTTTGTGATAGATGTACCCATACTCGACAAGATAATAAATAATAAAAAAACATTTTTAACTTATTTTTAAATATTTGACGTGGTCGCAACTTTAACTATTATCTTGTAATATATTTATATATATTAATACTATAATTTACCTACTAAAAAGTAAAATAAAAAAATTTAAAATAAAAATATAATTAAAAATCTTAAAAGTTTAATAGTAAAGGTTAAATATTCAAAATACACCAATTTTTTATTTAATTGTGATTTATTCAATATTAAAATATTAAATATTTTTAATAATAAAATATTTAATATTAAAATGTATAATAAAAATATTTTACTATTAAATAGTTTAATATTATATAATATTAATATTAAATGTTTACTATTAAATATTTTAATATTAAATTATTTTAACAGAAAATATTTTAATATTAAATATTTTACTATTAAAATTTTACAAGCAAGATTTTAAAATAGTGAAGTATTTAGTATTAAAATATTAATATTTAAATTTTAATATTAAAACAAAATAAATTAAAAATAAAAAATAAAAAAGTTTTTTTTGCAAGGGAAAATTATTTATTGGGGGAATGCAGATTGCAAGGGGAATGTGTTTATTCTGGGGAATTATACCCCAAAATTAAATTTTCAGCTAATGCATCTAATTGGGACCACATACTCTTCTGTATGTGGTGGATGACTCTGGCGTCAATTTCTAGGAGAGTGGCGCTCAGCACCCTGGTGGTGGCTGAATGTCTTATAAAAGGCAGACAGGTGAGGGAATCAATTAGCAGGTTTTTTTTGGGAGGCACGTAGTACCCGTATAGTGTTACCAATGCAAATGAATCATAGAGGATGTGCTTGACTGTCCTGTATCCCTGTGGTGTTTTCTGTCTGTTGAGGGCTACACGGCATATGTCAATCTGTATAGGTACATCTTCTAATCTTTTCACATTGGCTTTCAGTATGCAATGGAGCAGGATTCCTAGGTACACCACAACATGGATCCTTTGCGAGGTATATTTCTCCAAGAACATGCACAGTTTTTTGAACGTTTGTATTAACCTATTGATATAGGACATTTGGTTGAACTTGAAGAGGGTACTGGGGGGCGCCCAACTTGAATCTGCCCCCCAGGCCTTGGCAAAGGATATCATTAAAGGTTTAAAACTATTCACAAGGACTGCATCCCAACTTTATTTGATGGAGCCTTAAAAATTTCATTAAAAATTGCTGATTTCAGATATTCATTTCCTATTTGAAAATTGGTCTTTATTAAACTTTTTTTGTATTTGTTGATATTTGAGAATGGGAACCTTTGAACGCTTTCATATATGTATTCATTGAAGTTCAGTTTCAAATCCCCGCAAATTTCATTCATTTCTTTTATTTTGATTGCTGATCCTAATTTGTAGGCTTCTCTTATCCATGGCAAGCACCCCACAGGTGGTTGATATTCCCTGATTTGAGCTTCACTATTAAAAAACATATTCATATTCTGCTGAACTATTTTATTTATTAGATTTTTATTTGTTTGTTTTATAGGGGCCACCAGAGGCTGGTAGCCCCCATAAAACCAACTCGGTGTAAAAGCTGCCACTTCTGCGACCTCATCCCCATCCCTGGTGATGACTAAAATAAATATAAGTTAAACATAAAAAACTTACTGATTGTTTCCCCTGTGGCCCCCTCAGCCACAGACGCCATACCAGTGAACTTCATGAGTGTTGGATGCTCTTCATTAATTTTCTTAGGCTTAATTTTTCTTATTCTTCTTGCAACTTGTGCTTCCTCTTGATTTTCATTTGATAAAGCTTCTGTATTTCTTGATGCACTTCTGCTTCTTTCTTGTGTTTCATTTTCATATGTTTCCATTTGGCTGGTTTCCTCTTCATTGGTGTTGATTTCCTTTTGAATTTCTATTCCTTCTATACGTCTGATCTTCTCATTGTTTTCTTTGGCCCCCTGCCAGAACTCCCACAAATTGTATCCCGCGTTGTTGAACTTTAGACTTGATAAAATAGTTCCCTGTAGATTAAGTAATTTTTCTTTATTTCTTTCATCTATAATATTTCCCAATTTGTTCAGAGCATCTTCTTTTGGTTGGATCAGTGGCTGGCCCTTGTCCCCTAGCTTTCCTGTCACTATTTCTCTGATGTTTTTCTTGATTTCAACAACTTTTTGCAGGTGAGCTTCTAATTCATTGATTAAGTTATAGATTGATGACATTTTGTTTGAATTCCATTGAAAAACTGGCTTTTATAGTACTATCTTTGACGCATACATATTTTCATCATCATCATTAATAAATTGAAGACAATAAACGTAAATATTGCATTATAATATTGCAATTAGACGTCAACTATTGATATTTTGATATTATGTGCATAACTCAATGTATTTAGTTTAATAAAATACATTGTAAACGAGGCCTTTTTGTTTTAATTTATTTAAATTGACTGTGTTTATATTACAGAGCCATTAACACTTAGTACAAATATTAATAATTAGTGCATTTTACAGCCTGTATATTTACCTATTGGTAATAATTCTGTAAACTTTTCAGTCGGATTTTGCGAGGTAATAATAATGTAATGTGTTAATAGATTACTGTTTATTGTCATTAATTGGCTGATTTTCTTTGATGTGGCAATTGTGCATTTTCTGATGTTTACGCACTAGTATCCAATTGGTTGGCTTCACATCCAATCACACAGGCAATAGCAAACATGGTTGCTACCCCAACCACATCCAGTCTCGGGGTGGCGGCTTGTTTTCCTATTGCCTGTGTGATTGGATGTGAAGCCAACCAATTGGATACTAGTGCGTAAACATCAGAAAATGCACAATTGCCACATCAAAGAAAATCAGCCAATTAATGACAATAAACAGTAATCTATTAACACATTACATTATTATTACCTCACAAAATCCGACTGAAAAGTTTACAGAATTATTACCAATAGGTAAATATACAGGCTGTAAAATGCACTAATTATTAATATTTGTACTAAGCGTTAATGGCTCTGTAATATAAACACAGTCAATTTAAATAAATTAAAACAAAAAGGCCTCGTTTACAATGTATTTTATTAAACTAAATACATTGAGTTATGCACATAATATCAAAATATCAATAGTTGACGTCTAATTGCAATATTATAATGCAATATTTACGTTTATTGTCTTCAATTTATTAATGATGATGATGAAAATATCCTTGGAAATAAGTATATGCTACCACATCAAATGTACAACATTCTTTATACACGGAAACTTATAACAATGTAAAAAATATATTATTAATTATGAACTGAAAGAAAAATCAATTTTAATAGTAGTCACCAAGAAAAGATTTATTTACTAATCAAAGGACAGGAAGGGGAGGGAATGGGCAGAATGAACATTGCCTTCATCTGCGCCTATGAAAGGGACAGCATCAGAGATGGTGGGGAGTGAATGGGTGGTTGCTTGGGAGTCAGGGTTGGAAGGCGGGTGGCTTGATCTTGATGGGGGGTTGGGGAGGCAGGTTCTGTTGACTGGGGAGGGGCAGCAAGAGTTATTGCTTCAATTGCTCAAATTCTTCTTCCGTCACATATGCGGGCTTGAAAAAACAGATGGAGTGGCGTGGGGGGAGGAGGGGGGTCCTTTCTGGACTTATCACTATCACTTGCATAGAAGATGATGAGATCAAATAAGTCCTGGACGGACGCGGAAGGGAAAAGCTCATAGCCCATATTAATTTGGGTGCATAGTTCATTGTAGGTGACAGGCTTTAAGCGCCTGAGAGCAGAACCAAAATTGTAGAGACATACATCTGCAAGATGCATGTCAGCGTAGTTGATGGGGTAGGACCAGCAGGTATGCCCCACAGCCCTAATTTCCTTGATTGTCCATTCCTGCTGTTCCATCTCAGCAATCAGTACAACTTTGTGCATGGTGTTTTGGGCAGCCCACTCCTCCATCATGTCCTTGAGCTCCGTCTGGTAGGCATACCCATCAGCGGTGTTTGATATTGCCAAGTAATAATTGACGCCCAATGGGGAAACTGCCAATAAAACACTGACAAACTGATACAAGATTGGGCCGCTCTTGTACACGTCAGATTGGATGCGCTTCTCTCCAAAGTCTTGGATACTGGCCAAGATCTTAGCATACAACAGGAATATTATGTCATTACGGGCCCTCATTGCCCTTCCTTTGATAAAATTAATAATTGTTGAATTGTAGGGGTTGGTATCCAACAAAATGGGGCCACTGAGAACTTGATTGAAAAAGATTCTAGCAGCAACCACAACTCTGTGCATCCATGAATTCACCGTTTTTTTGTTGGTGAAGATGCCGTGGAGTCCCAACTGGAGACGCCCTGGACCAGGGGCATCCGCGGGTCACGTTCCATAATGGTCATCATGAGAGGGTGGGCTTTTTCACCTTTGGTTGAGGTACGAGTACCAGTTGGGGTCTTCTTGGCGGGGGGCCACAGTTGGCGTGGGCTCGCAGGGTTGTAGCCACAGTGGACTTTGCAAACCCCATTGCGGCCGCAATTTCCTCAAGGGACATAAGCTTCCCTTGCTTTTCAACCATTTCAAGAACAATCTCCAGGGTGATCAATTTTCTTCTGCATCTTACAGGCTGATTGGCTGGGGGAGGGACGTGTCCATCTCAGAAACTGGTTGATGCCATCTGATTGGCTGTTTTGGGGTTCTGGGCTCTCTGAGTGATCCCATGGCTCAAATGGCTGGTTCTGGATACCATCACTGATAAGGGATTTTGGTTAGCAGCTGCCTGTGCATGATGGGCAAACAGGGCCATGCTTAAGAACGCAGGAGAAAGAACACAATCCTTGGTAGTGCTTGTGGATGGGCCTACAGGTTGGGAGTGACCATAGACAGAGGCTTCACTATTAAAAAGACCCAGTGTAGCCCTGCATAATTTTGTAAAGGCCAGGGAACAGCTCATTGACTTGGTTGGTGTTGGAAGAAGACATAATAAAAATTTATTAAAATTTTAAACTCAAGAAGAGGAATGTATATTTTAGTCAATTTTATTGTTATATATGTCAATTTTGTGAATATTACGCTCTAAATTTTGGCTGTCCTAAAATGGAATAGGGTGAATTTTGAGAATGCCTGTGCTTCCTAAAAGAATCAGCACAAATCCACTCTAGATCCTTTAACATCCTTTTTGAGACACCCATAAATTATATTTATTTCAAATTCATTGCAATTTTGATTTGAAACTTGGTTCTTGGATTTGACAATCCCGCAATTTCAGATTTGTTAATTTTCACATGATGTCTATGATTTGTTTGAAATACAGGAAATCACAAATTGTACATTAGAATCCCGCATTCCTGATTCATGTATCCTTCATTTGTTTGCTGAGTTTTGTCTTTTGTTAGTTGAGTTATCTGCTCAAGAGATTTGAAATTTGCTAATTTAAATAAACCAAAAAAAATCAAAATAAATGGTTGATTTTATTAAATATTTTATTTTTCACTCAGCTGAGTTGCCCGCAAAAGTGATTTGAAATTTGGACCAAGGATTTGACAATCCCGCTTTTTTACGTTCAGGTTCTGAATTTACAGTAAAAGGCAAGTGGGTGATTGAATTGACTAGTAGGTTTTTTGGGGGGGGCACATAGTACCCGTATAGCGTTGCTAATGCAAACAAGTCATAAAGGACGTGCTTGACTGTTCTGTATCCCCGTGGTGTTTTCTGGCGGTTGAGGGCTACACAGCAAATGTCCATTTGAATAGGTACATCCTCCAACTTTTTGACGTTGGTTTTTAATATGCAGTGGAGGAGGATTCCCAGGTATACTGTGATGTGGATTCTTTGCAAGGTATACTTTTCCAAGAACATGCATAATTTTTTGAATGTTTGCACTAACCTATTAATATAGGACATTTGGTTGAACTTGAAGAGGGTTCTGGGGAGCGCCTGGCTTGAATCAGCTCCCCAGGCCTTGGCAAATGAAATAAATAAAGGCTTAAAATTATTCACGAGGACTGCATCCCTAACTTTATTTGATAGAGCTTTAAAAATTTCATTAAAAATAGCAGATTCCAGATATTCATTTCCTATTTGAAAATTGGTTTTGTTTGTATTTGTTGATATTTGTGAAGGGGAACCTTTGAATGCTTTCATATATATATTCATCAAAGTTCAGTTTTATAACCCCACAAATTTCATTCATTTTGATTTTGATTGTTGATCCTAGTTTGCATGCTTCCCTTATCCATGGCAAGCACCCTGCGGGTGGTTGATATTCCCTATCTTGAGCTTCACTATTAAAAAACATATTCATATTCTGTTGAATTATTTTATTGATTTCATTTTTATATATTTGCTTTACAGTTGCTACCAGTGATTGGTAACCCCTGTAAAACCAACTGGGCGTAAAGGCCACCACTTTAAGCAATCTTGTCCCCATTTGCGTTATAACCAAAGTAAAATTAAGTAAAGTATAAAAAACTTACTTATTGTTTCCCCTGCGGCCCCCTTAGCTACAGGTGCTCTTTCAGCAAACTTCATGAGTGTTGGCTGCTCTTCATTTGATTCCCTGGTCTTGATCTTTCTTTATTTTCTATGCTACTTATGTTTCCTCTTGATTTTCATTTGTTGAATTTTTCATTGTTTCTTGTGGTGCTTCTGCTTCTTGATTGTGCTTTGTTTTCATCTGTTTCCGTTTGATTAGTTTCCTCTTCATTAGTGTTTATTTCCTTTGAGATTTCAGTTCCTTCAATCAGTTTGATTTTATTGCTGTTTTCTTTGGCCCCTTTCCAGAACTCCCAAAAATTGTAGGCAGCGTCATTGAACTTCAGACTTAATAAGATAGTTCCCTGTAGATTGAGTACCACTTCTTTGTTCTTTTCATCTATAATATTTCCCAGTTTATCCAGAGCATCTTCATTTGGCTGGATCAGTGGCTGGCCCCCGTTACCAAGCTTTCCTGTTACATTTTCCTAATGTTATTTTTCTATTTCAACAACCTTTTGCAGGTATGCTTCTAATTCATTTATCAAGTTATAGATAATTGATATTTTTTGAATTACATCAAAAAATTGGTCTTTATAGTACTACCTTCAATGCATGAATATTTTTGATTAACAATAATAAATTAGGAACCACAATATAAATTTTTCATTGGAATATTGCAATTAGACATCAACTCTTGAAATTTTGATATTATGTGCATAACTCAATGTATTTAGTTTAATAAAATACATTGTAAACGAGGCCTTTTTGTTTTAATTTATTTAAATTGACTGTGTTTATATTACAGAGCCATTAACGCTTAGTACAAATATTAATAATTAGTGCATTTTTACAGCCTGTATATTTACCTATTGGTAATAATTCTGTAAACTTTTCAGTCGGATTTTGTGAGGTAATAATAATGTAATAGGTTAATAAACTAATGTTCATTAGTATTAATTGGCTGATTTTCTTTGCTGTTACAATTGTTCATTTTCTGATATTTACATACTAGTGTCCAATTGGTTGGTTTCACATCCACTCACACAGGTAATAGGAAGCATGGTTGCCACCCCAACAGCATCCAGTCTCAGGGTGGCAACCATGTTTGCTATTGCCTGTGTGATTGGATGTGAAACCAACCAATTGGTCACTAGTGTTTAAATATCATTAAATGCAAAATTGTCACAGCAAAGAAAATCAGCCAATTAATACTAAAAACATTAATTTATTAACCCATTTGTGACGGTCCACTGTTTGGTGGTTTGCAGGCAGGGATAATGTTGGTCAAGTAAATTTTTGGTTGATTGTTGAAGGTGGAGGCCTAGTAGAGAAGGATGGCTACTAGGGAAGGTAAGACCTAGCTAGTAGGGGGAGAGACTACTAGGGGGCAGATTTTGGTCTCCACCCAGCAGAGGATATTGGCTGCTGTGGGCTAGAGATCTTCACCCAGAAGGGAACTTTGTCTGTTTGGGGTGGGGAGTGATCCAGTCTGATGAGTGGTGTTTGCTGCTCCAGCTGGAGGATGTTTAGACCCTGGAAGGTAACATGGGCTGACAGGGTAGAATTTTGTGCCAGCATGGTAGGGGACGCCTACCAGGGCTGTAAGTTTTGGACCCCTGGTGGGTAGCACAGGCTGCCAGGGAGGGGAAGAGCTTTTAGGGTACTATGTACCCTGATACACTTACAGGAGTTCTGTGAGCAAGCATCCTACCTAACAGACTTGTAGGGTGTCCTTGTTTATGTCCCCATGGGAGCTTTGGTGGAGAACCCAAAGTGAGAATTTTGAGGGAATAGACTTGCTCAGAGGTGTCACCAAGGCGGTTTGCTTGGGAGGGCAGCTGCAGAACTTGGTGTGATCAGGCCTCTGGGAAGTAGAACTGATTACTCTGCAACTGAAAGCCCAGACTTAATCACCTGGGTGAGCAAAAACAACAACATAGGCTGTAAGGATCTATGGTTGGATGGTCTAAGTGAAATGCCACTTGCAAGGGCCCAGTCAAATGCCAGTTCAATGTAGACTCATGCCTGGGTCTACAGGTTCTTGTAAAGGGGCTGAGATAAAGAACCAAGGTGGTTCAGGATCAGCAGAGAAGACTAGTAAGAAGGACTGTATGATCACAGTGAAGACTAGTTGAGGGACTGTTGGCATATATTAAAGTTTGGAACCAAAATGGTTCATTGTGCAGGTTGTCAGGATTGACAATTCTTCCTCTCTGGAAACTGAGCCCAGGAGCAGGAATCAAACCCTGACCCTAGATCCCCTTGGGCCACTGGACCAAAGGACCGCCCGCCCGCCTGCGTTTTTCTGGGATTGATCCCCTGCAAGCTGAGACCGAGAATGTTAGCCCATGCAGTGAAACAGGCCAAACCAAGGAAATTATTGCACCAAACAGAAGACCAATCACAGCGCCTAATAGAGGTACTGAAGCAGCAACTATTAGCTTCATGAATTTGAAGTCTACACCAGTGGCTAATCAAGAGCTGTCTCCAGGAAGAGGCACGGGCCTGTGGCCCAACCCCATGACCACGGCTCTAAAGTGAGTTAATCAGGTAGCCAATTTGAGATTCTCAACCAATGAAAGAACTCCTGGGCTGAGAGCCATTTTGCTGTATTTAGACCCAAGCACCCAGTTCCAACAGGCCTTCCTTTCCCAATGCCCTGATGAACCCCCATGGAAAATATTAAGTTTGGAGGTGGGGTGCTATATAGACCAAAGGACCCCGCGCTTCAAACTTATTGCCATTTTTGAATAAAGATTATGTTATTTTGGCTTACACAGCTACTACCCCATTTTTCTTTGCCTTCTACCAAATCAGTACAAAATCTCACGGCTCTCCTGCCCCACTGCCTGCAGTTTTCTGTCTACCAGGTGTACCCTTTGGGCCCGTTCACTTCACTGAATACCTCTTGAAGCCTGAATACAAGGACTATACCCCAGAAAAGATACTTGAACTCAATCCTTTGGCCCGCATACAATCCACTGTTAGATACAATTGTCAAGGCCTGTGGATATTCTCAACACCAAAATTGTTTAGAGGAAAATTCAACTACCTTCCTGCTTAAAACATCCATATGGAGCCACCTGTGACACCCAAACCTATGCCTTCTTCCTTGCCCAACCTCCCAACTGACCATACTGGCAAGCTCTTTGGAATTGTGTACATCACCCTCACAGGGGTGATTGACACTATCATACCAGCTGCCAGCCCGTGGTCTTGGGTGGGGAAGTCCGTTTCCCACATTTTTAAGTTAGCTCCTCTCTTGTGGTGGGCCCTGGCCACTAAAACACCAGCCCAAGTTACCCCTGAAAACAACGGGCTGGTTGTCCAAGACTGGATCCCTGACAAGGTGGAACCAAGGTGGTTCCTAGTGAGGATAAGTTGAAGGGCTCAGAGATCATGATGCAGGAGTAGCTGGTCATGATAAAGGAGTAGCCAGAGGACTGATAATCTGTTGAAAGACTGGAATGAGCTGTTTGTTGTCTAAGATGGACTGATTGCTGGTTAAGCTGAAGAGCTGGAATATGTGGTTGAAGATCATGATGCAGGATTAGCTGATCATAATACAGCAGCTGGCCAAAGGATCAGAAGATGATGGTGAAGAACTAGTGGTCTGGAGAAATGAGCCAAGATTTTGCCAAATGATTTGCTGAGGTGGTAAAATGTAGAATGTTTTGCCTTGTTTTAGTAGTAAACTCAAGAAGAAATGTGGATAGAAGTGTGGTTAAGATATTTATTTATTAAGTTCCTAGGATAGAAAAGGTATGTTGCTATGAGAGCTGGATACAAAGTTGTTTTGGTGAGATGCTTTCCTTGGATTTTACAAGATTTTTAAATATATAGGGAAAACGTTGAAGAGGTCCAAAAAGAACAGTTTAGATAGTATTCTACTATTTAAATTGGTTTAGGTTGAATGCAGGGAAGACTGGTGCTGTAATAATGGGCCAGTTAACGCTTTGGTGCACGAGGAGTTGTCAATTTGAGAAGTTTGAGCAATGGAAATTGTTTTCTTAGTTAGATCCCGGTGGAACTTCAGAAATGGTCTATTTCTGTGCTCTGCATTCATTGGTTGAGTTCTGGCATGTTTCCTGATGAATATGATTAGTTGGAAGCTAAAATCTTAAAGTATAAGCAAGGAAATAGTGAATTAATACTTTAAGCTTTTAAGGAAGTAAGTATGTAAGCTTAAGTTATTATAGGAAAAAGTGAGCAACATTAGTTTAAGCTTTTGAAGAAAGCCATTTTGAAGGTAGAAATGTTGGGAAAAAGACACTATAAGAAGGTAGCTAGCTGGAAAGTTACAGGGTCTTTCTGGGTCTTTGACAGAGTCTTTTTTGGGTCTTTTGAGTTTCTGCCAAGAGGTTTTTGGAAGCCTTTTGATTTCCAGCAGGAGCCTGGTTGGACTGATACAAGTGGAATCCCAATGCCACTAGAGCTATACAGAAAGCTGAAGCCCAAGATAAAGGAGCTGGAGCCCAAGATTAAGGAGCTGGAGCTTGAGATAAGGAGCTGAATCCTAAGCGTGGTGCAGGAGTCCAAGTCTAAGGAGCAGAAGTCCAAGACCAAGGTGCAGGAGTCCAATACCAAGTACAAGGAGTCCAATATATTGTTGAAGGACTCTAAATATTGGCAAATCCATATTGTTTCCTTGACCCCCCGGGCCATATACCAGAAAGTTTCTAAGGGGATCTTCCTTTTGAGAGTGAATAAAAGCCCATTTTGACCCCTATACATATTTCTGAGATACATATTCCCTTCCTAGAGAATGACAACCCCTTCCAGCTGGTCCCTGGATATGACCCAGGACACACTTTGGGGACTGGTGGACAGGAACCCCACACCATTAAATTATTATTACCTCGCAAAATCCGACTAAAAAGTTTACAGAATTATTACCAATAGGTAAATATGCAGGCTGTAAAATGCACTATGTATCAATATTTGTACTAAGCGTTAATGGCTATCTAATATAAACAAAGTCCATTTATATAAATTAAAATGAAAAAGGCCTTGTTTACAATGAGTTTTATTAAACAAAATTCATTGACTTATGCACATAATATCAAAATTTCAAGAATTGACGTCTAATTGCAATATTCCAATGCAAAATTTATATTTGTGGCTCTTAATTTATTATTGTTAATGAAAAATATTCATGCAAACAATTATATGTTATTCATAACATGTACAACATTTTATTGATTATGAGAATTTCAATAATGTAAAAATAAAGTATTGTTAATTATGAATTGAAAGAGAGGTATCAATTTTAATAAGTTGTCACAAAGAAAGGTTTTATTTTACTCATCAAAGGACAAGTAGGGGAGGGAATGGGCGGAATGTACATCTCTGTCATCTGCTTCAGTGAAAAGGACGGCATCAGAGGTAGTGGGGAGGGAATATGTGTTGGCTTGGGAGTCAGGGTTGGAAGGCAGGTGGCTTGGTCTTGATGGGGGAGTTGGGGAGGCTTGGTTTGTTGACTGGGAAGAGGTGGCAAGAGCTGATTGATTCAATTGCTCAAATTCTTCTTCTGTCATGTATGTGGACTTAACAAACCAAATGGATGGGTGTGGGGGGAGGCAGGAGTCCTTTCTGGACTTATTGCTATTGCTTGCATAGAATATGACAAGATCAGATAAATCCTGGACAAATATGGACGGGAAAAGCTCATGACCCTTTTTAATTTGGGTGCACAGTTCATTGTATGTGGCAGGCTTTAAGCACCTGAGAGCTGAACCAATATTGTAAAGACATACATCTGCAAGATGCATGTCAGTGTGGTTAATGGAGTAGGGCCAGCAGGTATGCCCCGCAGCCCTAATTTCCTTGGTTTCCCAGTCCTGCTACTCTATCTCCGCACTTAGTACAACTGTGTACATGGCGTGTTGGGTAGCCCACTCCTCCAGCATGTCCTTGAGCTCAGTCTGATAGGCATACCCATCTGCAGTTTTTGATATTGCTAAGTAATAATTGCAACCCAATGGGGAAACTTCCAACAAAACCCTGAAAAATTGATACAAGACTGGGTCGCACTTGTAGATGTCAGATTGGATACACTTTTCTCCATAATCTTGTATGCTTGTAGAAATCTTGACATATGACAAGAAGATGACGTCATTATGCGCCCTCATTGCCCTTTCTTTTATAAAATTAATGATGATTGCATTGTAGGGGTTGGTATCCACCAAGTTGGGGCCACTGAGAACCTGATTGGATAAGATTCTGGTGTCAACCACACCTGTGTGCATCCACAAATTCACCGTTCTCTTATTGGTGAAAATGCCACAGAGTCCCAGTTGGAGACAAACCTGGACCAAGGGCATCCACAGGTCACGTTCCATGATGGCCATCATGAGGTGATAGGCTTTTTTGCTATCAGTTGATGTACAGGCAGCAGTTGGGGTCTTCTTGGGAGAGGGGGCCATAATTATCACGGTAAGTTCCTTAATGCCGGGGATTATTCAGCTGAGTAGAAAGGCTTGGAAAGCTGGGAAACCTTTAACAAAGCTGACTTATTTAACGGACTTGAAACAAACGGTTGATTGTAAATGGGTTACAGCTGCTCCAGTTTGTTGGTCAAATCCAATTTCCCCCTGTAAGCTGATGTTGATAAATCAACATAACTTAAGGGTCACTAGATATGAACTTATTAATCAGCATGGTTGTCAGAAATTAGTCACCCAAGGGTTCTTTGCAACCTGGACCAGATACTCACTTGACAATGTGGAAGGAATAGGAGCCCAGGATCCAGGTGGTATTGCTTAGTCAATTTTTGATATATATTGAATAGTTTCACTGTTTCAACTCTAAGAGTTGAGTCCTCTCAAAAATTTACTCAATAAAAATCAAAATATCCCTTGGTCTAGTTTACATTTTGAAATGCATCCTGTAGTTGGATTCTTGCGCTACATTCCCTAGAATCTGATTCTAAGCCAGATCATTACTGGAAGATGGGGCCCTGCAGTTGGAACTTTGTTGTTGGCATCTCCCAATGTCAATTCAATGCCTGCTGATCTTAGAGGGGTCCCCCATGTCTTTAAAAATGAAAATTGTGTTGCATCTCAATGTCCTGAATTTTATTCTGAAGATTCTCTGATGCTTTCACAGGCAATTTATCTTGGGCTACTTTGGTTAGGATTAATTATTTTACTTAATCCTAGTATCTCAATTGGAAATCTCACAAAACAATATCTGAAGCCACACTGGTGGTTAATCATTAATTCTATGTGGATTTGGGTGGCAATTCCCCATCATTTAGAAACGGCTTCATACTATCCCACAATTTCCGTCACAATAATTGGCATGGGCTCGCAGGATTGCAGCCACAGTGAACTTTGCAAAACTCATTGTGGCCGTAATTTCCCCAAGGGACATAAGCATCCCTTGCTTTTCAACCATTTAAAGAACAATTTCTGAGGTGATCAATTTTCTTCTGCGTCTTGAAGGCTGATTGGCGGAGGAGGGATTTGTCCATCTTGGGAACTAGAAGTTGCCATCTGATTGGCTGTTTCTGGATTCTGGCTTCCCTGGGTGACTCCTTGACTCAATTGGCTGGTTCTGGATGCCATTGTTGATATGTGATTTGGGTTAGCAGCAGCCTGTGCATGATGGGCAAACAGGGCCATGCTTAAGAACGCAGGAGAAAGAACACAATTCTTGGTAGTGCTTGTGGATGGGCCTACAGGTTGGGAGTGACCATAGACAGAGGCTTCACTATTAAAAAGACCCAGTCTAGCCCTGCATAATTTTGTCAAGGCCAGGGAACAGCTCATTTATTAGGTTGTTAATAAAAGAAGGGATAATAAATTTTTATTAAAAAATTTTTAACTCAAAAAGGGAATGTATATTTTAGTCAATTTTATTGTTATATATGTCAATTTTTTGAATATTATGCTCTAAATTTTGGCCGTCCTAAAATGGAATAGGGTGAATTTTGAGAATGCCTGTGCTTCCTAAAAGAATCAGCACAAATCCACTCTAGATCCTTTAACATCCTTTTTGAGACACCCATAAATTATATTTATTTCAAATTCATTGCAATTTTGATTTGAAACTTGGTTCTTGGATTTGACAATCCCGCAATTTCAGATTTGTTAATTTTCACATGATGTCTATGATTTGTTTGAAATACAGGAAATCTCAAATTATACATTAGAATCCCACATTTATGATTCATGTATCCTGCATTTACTTGTTGTGTTTTGTCTTTTGTTAGTTGAGTTATCTGCTCAAGAGATTTGAAATTTGCCAATTTAAATAAACCAAAAAAGTCAAATTAAATGGTTGATTTTATTAAATATTTTAATTTTCACTCAGCTGAGTTGTCTGCAAAAGTGATTCAAAATTTAGACCAAGGATTTGAAAATTTTGCATTTTACGTTTAGGTTCTGAATTTACAGTATGTAAACTTGGGAAGGTGTCTGGATTGCTCCAGATCACACTTTGTTTGTTATAGTTTAACTTGCATCTTTAAATTTTTATTTGTTTGGTTTAACATTACAGTTGAGCACATCCAATAGAGTACAAGTACAAAAATAATGACTGACTTAGAGCATGCTTTGAATTATACTTTGGCATTAAGTATTGGCACTGGTAAAGCTCCCAGCTGGTAATGTAGGGAAACTACACATTTTTTATAGGTCTTCTGCATTATGCTGGGGCAGAAATGGCCTATCAGAGGATGAGCCCTAACTTAACCAAGTAGGATAACAACTTGCCAGAAAAATATGCTGGTCCAGTGGCTGGCAAAGAAGAATCAATCAACCAATGAGAACTAAATGTAACCCTTCCAGGAACTGGCTACTCTGACCTGTAGGGGCTGTCAGGAACTCTACCCATAACTACCCTCAGGTAAATTCTATTTAATCTTCCCATGACTATAGCTTATATAACATTGCATTATTTTCAACAATGTTGGTAAATTTTCTGGTCCACCAGTCCTCTGAACCAGTGTCTTTAAGAGATAGCCCAAGTCAGTCAGGATTTAGCAAGCCTAAAGAGTTAAATGTTGGTATATTTAAGAAGCTGGATTCTTATGTTAGTTATCCCCAAATGATCCAAAAGATCACACCTGGTCAACTTCTAGTATTAACAATAACGTTGAATCTTAAATTTGCTAGTAGATGAATCCACACTTCATTATCTTCTTTGGACTTCAACAGTTCAAATTCTGTGGCTGTCATCTTCATAGAAATAAGCCCAACAATCAATTTCAAACCTGATTTAGTCTTGCTAGCATCCGCTTTAATAGAACATGAAAGGCTCAAATTATTTGCTTCTTCTTTACTACCGCTAATATACATGAAGATTGGTGTTAAAGTTCAACCATTGCCTTTTGTTTTGTTGCTAACAATTATGCAGGTTCAAAACAAGCTTTTTTAGCAATTTGAGATTTCAAACTCAAGGTTAACATCAAATATCCCGCTTAAGCTTCCATTTCTTTTCAGACTTGCTCCCAAAGGCTGCATAAGCCAAGATATTTATCTTTTATGGTTGTTTTAGAAACTTCATATTGAATCTTTCTCCTTAGAAATCATTTTTATCTCACTTCTTCATTACAGCCTTTGTAAATGCTCCAGTTGCCTTCAGTATGAAGGTCAGCTCCCTGAGGCTTGTTGTTTGGCTTCTTCTCTGTCTCTTTGTCAGCTCTAGCTAGAACATCAAGACTGGACCAGATTGACACAGCTCCCCCTCAGATGAGCAGTACTCATACAAGGCCTTGGCCAATGGTTGGTACAAGTACAACATTAGTCATTGGGGGTGTAAGTTCAGTTATGGTTGTTCCTCTTCATCTTGTCCTGCACAAGAGCCTCCTTTAGTTTTTCCTAGCGCTTCTTTCTACCTGCTCTTGTATCTAACAGTATACTACCTTATTGGTTGACTAAGCAGCTTAATGAGAAGATTTTTACTCTTGGGTGCAAGTTTGGAAGTTTTTGATAGATGGGCACAAACTAGTGCCTTCAATCCCAATAGGGTTATGATTATTAACTTTTACGGGCTGGTGAAGTCTTCAAACTTAGCTTTATCAAGGCACCCAACAATTTCTAAAAAGTAAAGTGAGGGCCAAGACAATTAATAACCCCTAGGAAAATGAAGTAAAGGCCAGCCTTCCCAATAGACAACTGTTATAAAAAGCTGGCTTCTAAATCTGGGTGCTGGTCTGCATCAACTGTGGGGTTAAAACAATTAACCATCAAAGCCTGAGTACTATTATAGAAATTTCTCAATTGGTGGTAAAAGGAACCAAAAGGAACTATTGTGCAAAGTGATGAGCAAAGCAGCTAAAAGATTTAAGATAAAAGTAAACTATCAACTAAAAGTAAGCTTAAAACCAAAAAATTACTGTTTTGGGTGCAAGCCAAACAGTCTTGATTTAGAGTTAAGATTAAAAGCTCAAGGTATCTAATGTTTCCTGGAAAATTGAGGTGGTGTGCTGGGAGTGGATGCTTAACCCAAGGTAGTTAAATCTTGTTTTGTGGAAATAAAAGTGAAAATATATTATTGAAAACACTATCCCTTGTGGGATACAGTAAAGAAAATAAGGTCTAACTTAAAGAAGTTAGCCTTCAAATAACAGAGGGACAAAAGCAGATTTGATGATTATGTGCATCACCAGCAAGCAAAAACCAGAAGAGAGGAGGAAACCCCAATCCAAAGGTCCAAGAGAAAGAGAAAAAGAAGAAAAACAAGGTAACTATTGAAAATTCACTAAACTTCAATAGTGTAGAGTCCTGGGTTCAAACCTGCAGAAAGCAAAAAACAAGATAATCTGATTTAAATACTACTAATTTTAATACTAGTGAATTGGTTCAAAGATGAAATAAGACCTAAAGAGAACCCCAGGTAGATGAGTGAAAGTGTGGCTCCTGAAGTGTTTGATAGCAATAAATAATAAAAAAATTGAGTGTAAATGATAAGAACTTCATAATAGCAGAAAGAGCAGATCTGGAAATTAGGCTATTTTTAGTACTTAGCTATGATCACTTTACCTGCAGGTTTTTGGTGGAGGGCTTTAACCTGGGGGGATTATTCCACCAATTAAGAAGATTTTTTATTCCCAGTGAATCTCTACAGGGGTTTGGATCAGGTCAAGGGGGTCTTGTTATCTTGGGGGTTTAGGGTGTTTCAACTAAAACCAGGTAACCAGAGGGGTCATTGTATCTACTTTTGAAGAGGAGTTGGTTAACAGCAACCATCTGTTTTTTCCTTACTAGTTGTAAAGATTCTTTTATGGATTCAGGTCTGACATAATAGAGAAGATTTTTTAAGGTCCACTGTTTGTGTTTTTGGGTTTGAGGGTACTCAGTAAAAGAACTGGGCCAAAGGGGACTCTAGGAGGGAAATAGAAGTCTGGGGTGGCCTAACCTGTGAGCAGGGTAGAGCGGTCTGAATCCCTAAGGGCCACCTTTTACTAGACTACTGAAGGTGAAAGAGTGCAAGAAATGAGTAGAAAAGTGAGTTAGTGAACCAAAGGTTTATAATAAGTTTATTAGCTAAAATGACCATGACTAACTTGCTTGAGTGCTGGGGCTTATTTACCTAGTTGTTTTCAAATTTTCCTTATGCCACTCTTCTTGGACTATATGGGTGGCATGTTTGAGTTCTGGGTTACTGAGTACTTGGTTGGAAGACCGGCCAGTTCTATTTGTGTTGTCAGGAGTAAGTATTTGGCTAGTGTGTAGACTATCTTTAGCTAAGGCTTCATTGATTATCTGTTGTATAGTCATCTGTTAATAATGTCTCATCTCAATAAGTTATCTTCATGGGTCTCTGAGAGAGATTTTTCACAGGTGAAGCTATCAGCAACTTTTTTTAAATTTCTTTTTGATACTATGAGTGGGTATTTGTATTTGAGAATCAGCCACCTTTTTCTGGATGAAGTTACCTTTTATAAGGCCTTTAGAGGGTGCTAGGCAGGCTCCCTGGTTGCTTTGAGCCAGTAGCCTTTCCCAAGTACCTCCCAATTCTTCTGAATGTTCCTTGTGGCTGGAGGGCCACAAACAGCTTGGTGTCAAGATTTGAGCAAAAGGGGGGTTTCAAAGTTGTTTCTGTATAAATTTGCGCCCAACGGCACTCCCACACCTGGTTTTTTATGCTTGGTGTCAAGGCACAGGTTCATTTCCAATTGAGAGCTTTTGCCACTTGTGATATGCCTATTTTTATCATATAGATTTATAAATTGAGTATAATGACTCAATTCACAAATTTGAATAATAAATCACTTGCTAATAGGGTGCATTGTTGGTGCTGATTGTCAACAGCAAAGGAAAAATTGAAGCATGTGTTGCAATAAGATTGCCACCTTGCCCACCAAGATATCTTACAACACACAGGAAGTGCTCACCGAGCTGCCTCATGACGTACCTTTCAACATGAGGCATTCTGTTGTGGAGTCAGAATACCAGCAATATTTCCCTATTAGGAGCATCACCAACCCTAAGCATTTACCCTCAGTTAGATATTCAATGCTCACACCATACTTGGATCCTGCCACTAGGCTGCCCCTGTATGGGTTAATGGCTTTCTTTTGCAGTATATTGGCTGCCCCTTCCCAATAACAGTACTATCTTCTCCTTATTCTCTGGCCCTTCCTTTGGACGGTTGTCTAACCTGCTTTCAAATACTGAACTATAATAAGCTCAGTTGCAGAACGTGTCCTGGTTGACTGTCCCTTTATACACATACTTGTTTTGGATGTGTTAATTCTATTGGGGATGAAGCTAAAATTGATACAAAAAGTTCAGATTGTAACCGGTTTTATAAACCATACCCCTTTATGTAAAATGTATTTCTGCTATGTATTTGGCTGTCCTTAATATATTATCAAAATAAAGTGGATGCAAAATAAGAGACAATTAGGTTATCTAATTATATAAAAATAGGCTTCTTGTTGGTAAAGGTTTATTTGGGATAATAAAGAGGGGTAGGAGTATGATGCTTAATTGGCAGGCTTGTATGGCTGGGTAGAGAAGGCAGTACTGGCTTGGCAAGCATGTGGTTGAGCTTTACTGATTTGAGCTGGTTAACTGGGGATTGTGGTAACCAGAGGGTCTAGAGATGAGTGAATGGCTTAGCTGTTCTGGTCTTGCAACTGGATTGATCTTGGTTCAGCATGAGTATTGGGGAATACATCCATTCCAAACGAGACATTAAAGGGATTGGGAATAAGATAATCTTTACTGAGGATATTCTTATACCAAGGTATTAGGCCACTAAAGAGGTGGCACCAATTAAATTGATCCAAAAAAGGTAGGAATTTGCATTAGATAAGGTCTTGTGTGAGTTTATTTAATAATGAGATCATCTTTTTATAGGGAAGTAGTATATCCTGCCAGGTCAAGGAAATTGAAAGGAGATATGGCATTTGAACTGTCATTGGCCAACCCATTAAACACCCCCTGTGTATCATGGGATAAGACAGTACCTGAAAGGTTGATTCCAGCCTCAACACTGAAAAGATTGTGATGTAGGTCATTATACTCCTTCTCTGGCATCACTTTGATTGGTTGATATGTGGTAGATCCATGCAATGGCAACTGGATATACTTGGATGTCTGACCACTCTTATCAGCATGGAGGGCTAGCTAAGTGAATAGATTGGCAATTTTCTGGCCCATGAATCTTGCATGTGGCTGCAGGCAGCAAGGGTCACCCATCTATATGTCTTAGGGGTTCTTCTTCTGATGGCATCCCTAACGTTGTAGGATAATACATTGCCCAGATTCATATCCACATGAACAGCTAGGGATAAGGATAAACCATGTCCATCTCCTTGGATATTCTCTGGTGCTATTTCTCTAAAGTGAATTTGGTGGCTTGGGATATGCAGAGCTTTGCATTGACTGAGCTTCATACATTGAGTAAATTGTTAAGAGGATTGATGCATGCATAGCCATTGGTAAAATTGGTTAAGGGTTGACCTAGCATTTGCTTCTTTGGGGGAGCTGCTAGAATTGAGCCAACAGATGTACCTTGCTTTTGCTTCTATTCCCCCGGGAGCTTTCACTTTTCTGGATGTTCTGTAACTTTGAAGAGACAGTGCCATTTTATAACGGGCTATAAACATCATACCGCTGGTAGTACTAGATAGGAAGTGGGTTGTTGTGGCAGCAACTTTGGGGTGGCATGGCAAATCAAACTGTGGTTCCTTTAGTCACCCTTGCAATTGGCCATAACCAGGGGGCCAGCAACAAGCCCATGCATTAAGAGTTAGCCGTGCAGTTAGTGGCAAAGATGCCATGGAGCCCATGTTTTTAGTCGGTTTTCTGTTGTTCCAAGGCACAGGTGTTTGTGAAGAGGATTGAGCATGATGTGCTAGGCATCCTTGAGCTATGGCTCTGGCAGCACCCTCAGCCTTTTATAGCCCCAGCATCACTTCTCTCCATAGCCCAGAATTCCCATCTGAGGGTTGCCCCAAAGAATTTAAATGTGAGGCAACCTCTTTGAAGGCCATCTCATTCACTTTCTGACCCATCATCTCCTACAGCTCCATTGGCCAAAGTTTGTTGTTCTGGAGCCAAGTTGGCAATACTGGCATCCTGACTAGATTCAGGTGTATCAGATTAGCCCAAATCGGCCTAGGATTGTTAAATTGAGGTGGAGGGGAGCAAACTTGCCTGGGTTTTTTCATGTGGTGCGGGCTAAGGTTGGGCAGGGTCTTGGGGTACCCCATAAAGGTTATAAAACATGTTAGTGCTGATCTGGGAAAAGCATACAGCTCATCCTTCTTGTGGTTTGAGTTGGGTGTACATGGGGCTTATGGCAGCTGGGCTCCTTTGCGTGGTACCCAAGATTGCAGTTGCTCCTGGTATGGCTCCTCTACTATATCAAAGCTTGTGTTGCTTATCAACCCCAGCTTAAACTAAAAGGTAATAGAATTCTATTATGAGTGCAAAGCTTGTGCATTGCTGGGATATCAGCTTTATAGATGTATGTGTCTTTATTTGGGATGAATTCCTTAAACCTAGGCGGCTGGATCTAGAGGCATGGCAATTGAAATGATGCTATAGTTTCTGGAATAACTCTTGGCGGTTTGCTATTAGAGGATTCTAGTTCTATTTCAAGCCATGAAAGCATTCCAGGCTACCTGGGGATACAACTTTTGTGCATGGAAATATCTCTCTGGTGCCTGGCCCAGGTTTGGTATTTGAACATGATGTGTCCGGTGGTTGGCCAGGATACTGGTTGGTTCACGTTGCATCAAGGGTGTGATGTTTTGGATCTTGTTCTGAATCTGGTTCCCTTTATTTAGCTGCCCCATGTCCATGATTGTATATTTGAGTTCATTTCGTCGTACGCTTGAATATCTTTACTTGGTACCTGTTCAGTCACGAGCTGTGCTGTATAGAATTGAACGTCAAGTGAACCCAACCCACCATTGTTCAGAGTTGAGCGGATCTTGTTTTAATCGGACGTGATTTTATTTATTGGGCATGATATAGAGCTGCTATAGTGGAATGCAGGGTTTAGGAACCTTGTGCCGATGAGATAAAAACTAGGGTTTTTTTCAAATATCCATGTTAGATGATAATAGCTATATAACTGTTTGGGTTTATATGTTGACAATATGTATATTAGTTCTACTTTGGGGGGTTGTAAATTCAAGCTTTGATTGTATGGTTATTATTTTGGGGTTGATTTCTTGAATGGAGATAAAGCTTTCCGTCTTTGTATGCCCTTTAAGTCGATATCTTTTTTTAAGGAGCTTAGATTTATCAACCTGTCACTTGAAGGTTTGGCGGCGCTTAATCGTTGAGTTTCTTGCCCTCTTTGGTGGATATTGTTGTTCCATTCTGAGGCTTCATGATCGGTCTGCCTGGCAAGCCTGTTTAACCCTAAACTTGTGTTTGGGTACTTTAATCTGGCCAGCGTTTATTTAACTCTTGGGATGTTTATACAAGCTGATCGTTCATAAAGGTCCTAATTGAAAGTTTCCAGGGGGGTGATTACTTCATCTAGGGTTATCTTATGGTGGTGTCAGCTTGGGATACCGAACCGAGTATAACTTTTTGCCTCGAAGTTGATCGGTTCCGGTCGCCAAGGGGTTCTGACCAGAAGCCTCTTCGATGCACGCTCCAAATCCCCATATTTTTGGAGTCTTTCTTTAGAGCGCTCTAGTTATCTCTTGAAGTCCTCTGATCTTTTTTTAGTATTTTTGGTTTTTTGTAGCGAAACTTCTATTACAAGTCGATGGCTTTTGTGACTTGTATTACACCAAAACCCCCTCATTTCAATCTCGAAGGTTAAAGTTTAATGGGTAATCCCCTATAAAGACGGGGTCGAAATTCTGGGCAAATGGCTGAAACGAGTGGTGGGGATGGGCAGTAAAGTAGGGCTTGTGCGAAGATTGCAATCATAAACTTATTCATAGCTCTGGGTGGGGCATAGAGCTTAATTCCTTTTAGAGTTTTGGTATCCAACTAGGTTTAGCTAGATATATGACCCTGGATGCTTGGCAAGTTTGCTTGGGTATCACAGGTTGAGACTCCAGCATTATACCTGGTATGTTTTTCAATATACTGAAGCCGGAAGTTGAACTGCTGAGAAAAACTTGGGTATTTGAAAAAGAGGAGCTGAAATTACAAGAGCATATATTTCCTGCTTGAAGAGAACTGCCTAGACCTAAGATCATTTATATTGATCACTCAAGCCCGCTTATTCACAAATGTAATTTATGCCATAAATCATTTGATGAGACATGGCTATACCTTTACTTGGGCTGGTGTAAACCAAGCTGCTAGGATTGTTCTTTTAAACCTTAGTCATCATATGCTATTTTCGGGGATCAACAAGAAGAGTATTAGTAAGTTTAACCTCTGCTTGTGAGATTCCAGGGTGAGACATGTGCTAAATTGTAGATTCTTAAAAACACTGCATCTGTTCGCACGAAGCTTTGGGTGACATTTTAATTAACACACCAACCGTTTGATCCTGGGTAGTACAATTTTAACAGGGCGATTGGCTGAGCTTATCGCAAGGAATCAGGAAATCCGCTAAACTCGACAATGTCTTCGTGGTTGTCGCCTGACGATGTAAACGTGACGCGGATACGCAGTCGGATCGGCACCTAAAGATTAATGGGCGAAAGGATTGGCACTACCTTGCTTGGGTTAGCTACACGGAATACTTGGGTTGCAGGGGTGCCGACAAGGACGTCGGTTGAGCTTGGGGGAAGGATTTGGATTCGCTGAGACTTTGCATGGTTAGTGGGGGAAAGGGGTTTATATACCTTTGGAACAGCGACTTGGAATGAAAGGTTAGAAATTGGAGCCGTGCCTTTGTTGGTGAACGTGGCGTTGATATTCACAATGTTGGGATTGGACGCATCAGCCCGAGGATCCAAGTCAACTAGAAGTCCATGCTTCTCATAGGCAGTGTATTTGGATGCTAAGCTGTTAACGTAGGTAGAAAGAATGTACTACTGGTTGGTGCTACTTCATCTAGCAGCCCAGTTACAGAAGGAGTGGATCCTGAAGTCAAATCGACCCCGCCAAGAAGATCTGCGAGAAGGTTCTGAGGAGAACTCTGAGCTACGCTTGGAATACTCTGGGGGGCAGGGCTTGGAGAGGCTTCGGCATCACCCATAAGATCCAGAAGTAGCTAATAGAGTCAATATCAACCTTATACATTTGTTTACGTCAGCCTCGGGTACATGAGAAGTGGCCTGGGAAGGATGGCGCCGATGAGTGGTTGCACGCTTCTTAGCGACACGGGCCGAAATACGAGACTTGTCGCTGGTGGTGGTAGCTGGCATGGGTTCAAACACGGCAACGCGGATCTCACCAGATTCTAGAATAGCCATGTACTCATTGACTCGCTGTTGGACTTCAACGTCGGTAGATCTAACAAAGGGATGTAGTATTGCGCAGATTCGTTGGTTGAGAGAGGAGGCGTGAGGAAGATGGGCAAACCGACTGGTCAGCTTCATCATGGCAGTAGTAACATATTGCTGGACAGTAGGACTACTATAGGCAAGCTTGCTGGAAAGGACTCTTTCAAGCAAACCTACAACCTCTTCAGCAGAGGGCTTACATTTAGATTCCGCCTGGGATGTTCCTACCTGGGATGAGTCTTCCTCGGATGTGCCACCAGCAACAATTAGGATGTGAGCCAATTCACCTATCGTCCAGGCGGCAGAAAGGGCGAGTGACTCTTGGAAGCCCTGCTGTGCATCTTGCTCAAGGCAGGAGTACAGCTTCTTTACGCTGTAGGCATGAAGATCGGTTGCCTGGCTGATGAGACGCGTCAGACCGGAGACGATATCTTCGTTGACGTAGTTTCCTGCCTGGAATGTTGGCTATGGATGATTTGTATCTTACCAGGTTAAGTACTCGAATTATGGTGTCGATATGCCACCGGCGGTTAGGGGCATATCTAAACATGAATACTTGCTAAGTTATCCCTTACTTTTCGGCTGCGGCGCAGATCTGAATTGCCGTGTCCTGCTTGAACTCTTGATCGGCAGATTCCAGGAAGACCAGAAGCTCGCGCGTGAGGATGCGGATGTTTGACTCGTCAATGAGAGCAAACGATAAATCAAGTGCTCGTCGTTTGATGGAAATATCGGCGTCCTGCAAGCATTCCAAAATGGTATTTCGATGCCTCTGGACTGCTGGTAGATCCATGTAGACTGCCTTGTTGAGGGTTGTCAATGCCACATATCTAATCATTCAGTAACATTTTTATCGAGGGGTTACCGTGTATTGTTATCCTTGTTTGTCAGGAACTTCCCGAGGATATTGATGGCCAAGGCTCGGAGATCCGAGTCGGACTCGGTCTCCATGATGGTCAAGACTGTTTCATAAAGGATCGAGTTGCCGGCATTCTTAGAGCCATCGGTGTTGGTAGCAACTTGGGCCAGAGCATCAGCCATTGTCTCGCTTACACCGGAATCGTTGATCCCCAAGATTCTCAGAAGTTTTAAAATTTTGACTTGGAGAAAAGGGTCAGTAACACCATTGACATCCAATTCAGGAAGAAAGCTGGAGGTTGTGGCAAGTGATTTGAGCCTACGTACTAAAATTGGGACAATCTTAAAATAAAAAGGAAATTAACTTGATGGGGAAGAAAAGAGAGTCTTTACCTGTTTGAAGTGGGCAACGATAGCTTCATTGATCTGACATAGCTCTTCGGTGAGGGTAACCCCGCTAAGCATAACACCATGATTCTTATCGCTAATCAGAGCCGGGACTCTGTTGATATATTGCTCATAAAGATCGGGAACCTTGTGAATTATACGAATCGCACAGAGGGCTGCCTAGTAAAATAGTAAATTATCTAGCCGCTATTTCGGTCAATATTCTCCACTACCTTCTTTCTGATATACGGGCTTGAGTGCTCTAAAAGCTTTTCCACTTCATCGGTGAGATCACGAGCAACTTCCACACTAGCAATGTTGCCAAGGGTTCCCAAAGCTAACCCCACAATGTTTGAGATTAGCATGGTTCATGTCGCTAAAAATCAAAGGTTAACTCCACTGGCTAGAGAATGATGTACTTTTTAAGGGAATTGGTTACGAGCGTCAAAGTTTCTTGGTTCTCATCCAACAGTAGGGCTATGCCGAGGTAACCCAGCCTCTTGTCCGAAAAACGGGGGCCAGCCACGAGTTTAAGGCACTCGATCTGGCCGAAATGGGCCGGGTAGCCCAGCATATGGATATATAGAAGCTTGGATACGTTGGCATGGCGCACATCCACATTTTCGCCCTTGAAGCTTGTACGAAGGAAAGCAGACTCCTTCTGGATCACCTCCCGCTCCTCAGCGGCAGTCTTGCATGACCTGATGGCTCGGATAAGATCTAATAAAACATTATTTTTTAATCGCGAAACTACTTTCAAACGCGGGTTCAGCAAAGCTTCCAAATCTGATCAAACGTACCTTTTAAACTATTAAATCCCATCAAATATGCAGATTAGAAATGTTCCAAGCAGCGGGCAGACAGCTTAAATAGAGTGCCTAATAGATTTAGGCTTGCCTGGCTAATACAGAAATGCGAAGGGCTGGATTTAAAAAATAGAAACTTGGAAATCGCTTCAACCATTGGTGGAAACATGAGCAGCGAGTGAGGTAGTCACCTACACGACCGAGCCATCTTTTTCTGCACTTGATTCCCCGATACCTAAATCCCAACTATCTTTAAGCCCAATCAAAGTTAAATATCACGTTTAAACTTCATAGATCCATGCCAGACAAGGTACCCTGTAAAACAGTGCCAGCAAACCACAGCCAAGGGTCGCATCTCAAAGCTTATCCAGCGTTCCAATTAACTGGCTACTTATATCTCTCCAATAAATAACCTACACATGTCTCCAATCAAAGTGCCACCATCCCATAAAGCCCAATCCTTGCCACCCCAGATATCTTTACCAGCACAAACCATACCCCATGAATCAACCCACCTACTCACCCCTTATAAACCATCCTATAATTCAAATATGCTTACTTTTCTAGAGACATATCTATACATACAAAGAAACCTAGCTGGGTCTCAACTATCCCTATATCTACCCAGTAACCTGATATACCTAGGGAAATCCAACCCACACTTATCAAGAAAAACTGAATTGAAGGACCTGAATCCAAATGGCTACTCAATTGAAATCACTAAAGATAGAAGATTTGAAAGAAACCAAATCAAACCCATCCAAATAAACATACATTACTATTGATAAGGAGCACCTTTTGGGGAAGCTTCAAATATGGAATTAGGAGAGAAGGATCTTTTATTGGATAATACTTTAGACTTATATAGATTGGGCTGTGGCGGAGATTTAGTCAGATCACACCTAGGGGTTGGTCATGTGCGGGATGGGTTCGAGCCACTGGATACTTGGATCGTCATATGATATTGCTTGGTTACCATTCTGGGTACGTCAAACGGTATATTGGAAGGGCACCAAATTGGGCAATGGGTGGATGTTAAGTAGGTGGGCAGTAGCCAACTTACTTAACATCCAGACCCTTGACACCCCCCTTAAGGGGTTACTCTGGTGCATCAGGAGGGGGCATCATTTTAATGGCTGCCGCCTGATGCTCCTGGAGCTGTTTACTAGTAAGAACCAGTCTGGTTGAGTGTTCTCCTTTGCTAGGGCGGAGGCAAGATCTGTGATATTTCTTGATGATTGGGGTTTTGGCACCTTGGAATTTTACTAGATAGGTGTTGTGATCTGGTCTGTACTTGATGATTCTCCCTGGTCCCCTGTGTACTGAGTCTAGTTTCTTTCTGTTGCCAGCTAGAACCCAGACGGGGGAGTTGATGGGAAGTGGTTCCTCTGTGGAGGTTACCTTTTGTGTTTTGAGCCTTTTTATTTCTGCTATTTTAGCTTTGAGGCGTATGTGTTGTAGATTTGGTACTTGTTCTACTGTGGGGGGTTTCCCCAGGGGGATCTTTATGTATGGCTGCTTGTTGCGGGTAATTATTTCTGGGTTGTACCCGTAGGTTAGCTCAAACGGTGAATAGCCTGTTCCTTGATTGGTGCGGACCCGGGATACTAGTAATGCATGTTTCACATATAGTGGCAGTGTGTCTTTGGCTTTGCCATCCATTATTTTTTCTAGGGTCCTGATAAGGCTGCCGTTTAAGCGTTCCACTCTGCCATTGGCCTGTGGCCTGTATGGAGAGGTTGGGGAATGTTTAATGTTTTTGGATTTTAAGTTGTTGTTTACTATGTGACCTGATAACTCGGTTGCTCCATCAGTTATGATGTAGTCTGGAGTGCCGTAGCTGGTTATGATTGCTTTGTTAATGAATTGGTTTATGGTTTCTGCTTTATGGTCCTTTTTGCCCAGAAGATAGGCCAGCATGTGGCGAAGTTGATAGCTACATTTAAGAAATGTTGGTTTGTTTTTGTTTCTGGGAAGGGGCCCACTACGTCTAGCCCCCAACCCTTGAATGATTCAGGGTCCAGTACTGGGTTGACCGTTGGCTGGGGAGCCTTTGTGCTGGTGTATTTCTCACACACTGTGCACTTTTTCAGAACATCAACTATATCCTGTTTGAGGTTGGGCCACCATACTATCTCTTTTAATGTGAGGTATAGGTTGTTAGCCTTTGTATGTCCTAGTAGGCGGTGATGTCTTAATATGGTGTCAACGGCAACAGCGCCCA
>QTSX02004368.1:131430-279225 GCA_014839935.2 Entomophthora muscae
ACAAGTGAACTAAATACTTGATTAATACTACAACATGCTACCTGCCGCTTACAGATAATTAGTTACTTGTCGCTTTCACCTTTTATTTTAACAACGAATTAAACCTCACATAGATATATCTTTCTGAACCATTATAGATTGATTCATCTTTTGATTTAATATTTAATAAGAAATTACATCAGGAAGATTTCAGTTATATTAAATACACAGCTCAAAGCTGGCCTGTTTGCTGTCCAGAACTTCTGTTTTACAGCTAGATAATTACTGGAAACCCATTGAAGGTAGGTGATAAGGTCTACTTGGACTCGCAAAATGTGCCTCTGACAGTTCCCTGCTGGAAGTTAGCCACAGAAGGAGTGGCCCCTACAGATCACCAAGCTAGTAGGTGAATTAGCATTCAAACTAGATCACCTCCCTCCTAGAAAATACACAATGTCTTCCACTGCCACTATATTTAATTAAGAAACTAAGTCCACACACCAGAAATTGTAGTCTTATTTTATTCAAACCAAGTAGGTTGTTTCAAGGAATAAGAAACTTGAATATGTTCATAGGGACTGCACCCACTACAAATGCCCCAGTATTACATCAGTGGAAGGAATATCCACCATGTCAGGGCCCAGTAGGTCTTGAAAGGTTTCCATAGGAAACAGCTTACACAGATTTAATATAAACTTTTCAAAATCAACTAAATTCAACTTTATTTTATTGAGTAAACTTAGAATGATCACAGGGAGTCATTATGAGCAATACCTTTATATACCATTCCATTAGATTCTTTAGAATCTTCCTAAATCTTCTAGACAATCTTAGTGACTCTGCTGGTGGCATCAGGCTGGAGTTTTGGGGTATCTTCTGAATAGCATGACTCATGTTTCTTTGAAAATCCCGCACATCGGGCTTTGCATCCGTAATTTGTCTAAAAAATAGCACATATTCACTCTCCTGGTGTTTGGCTTCAAAATGCGTGTTTGGACGTCCAAATTCGTCCAGTGGTTGCTGAGTTATTCTTAAATTAAGATTTGCATTCATTTTTGTGTTGGTCACATATTTTTGTCATTTTACTGGTTAGAAGTTTGGCTGGCAGCTAAACTTTAAGAACCATAACTCATTGTCTAGAGAAGCTAGGAGAGTAATCAAACTAGCATTAGGATTGTGAAGAGCAGTAGAGTTTTCCCAAAGCATTTTTGTAACACAAGATGTGTCAGGGCGTTTCCTGACACACCAGAAGAGAAACACCTGAAACAAATAAATAATCTACCCAACGCCCAACTATGCATCTGGTGTGTTTCTGTAGACTGAAGTGAGAAAATTCTACTGATAGTTAGCCAAGTTCCTATTTCTCAACACTCTACCTGTAGATAGTAAAGTTACAGTCAATAAAGAACGAAGAAGAAGAAGAATATGACAAAACTGATTTATTTGTTTGTAACTGCAAAGACTAAATAGAGAGAGAAGATGATTGGGTTTGTCTGGGTCAGGAAATGGGATAAGCTATTCTAAGGATGAATAATGTGGTTCAGAAATAAAAGGGCAACAGAACAACCGGTTACACGTGGGTTTCCAATTAAGGGGATTAGCGCAAACCATCCATTGTGTGAAATCAAACCTTGGATTTACTTTGTTGGATTGGATGCACAATTGACTGGGCTATTGCTTACCTCATTCAGATCCTTGATTAAACTAACAATTGAAGTAGAAACCAGAACACAACAGAACAGTCATGTAATCATGCAATTGGTATGTTGCTTAACTCTTAATGAACAACCTATTGTCTGATCCATATAGGGTTTGTGACACCATCTAACAATACCTTGAAAAGAAGGCTAAGAAAGGGGTGTTCCAGGAAGAAAGAGATGATGTCACAAATGACATTTTAATATATGTATCAAAAATCCAGGAATCAAACTCTGGCCCTTAGGAGATGCCTTGTGCCAACCAAGATAGACAGGGACCCATCAACTCAGTGGGTCACAGACTCAAGTTAGTAAATTACTCTGCAACCTGCTGGCTCAATAAGGGAGATTCTCTTAATGGTCATCAGTTGCTGTCAGCTGCATGCCATTGAGGGCCCAGACCTACAGAGAGGCTGTGGCTTGCTTTCAGGAAGTCAGACATAGGTAGAGGCATTAGGAGACTCAGGACGGCAACAGTCAGAATTTAAACTGTCTACATGTAACATCCTCCATGTCAACAATTCCCAAAAAAACATTTTTGCATTTTTATTACATATTTAGTGATTTTTTTACCTTAAAAAATTGTTCCTAATGACAAAAGTTAAATTTAATTTTAATTTTTAAGTTTTAAGTAAAATTGTAAAAAATAAATCCAAAATAAAATTTGAGATTGTCAACATGGAGAATGTTAAATCTAGACAGTTTAAATGCTGACTTTTGCCCTCAGGACAGAGTACTGCTGGGCCGGTGGGTAATGCCCACCATAGTATGGGCACTAACTTGATAATATAGGATACAGTGCCCAAGCAAAGACCAGGGCCCTGAGTTGGGCACCATAGAGTCTACCATTCCTGTCAAAGTAATGTAGAATACTCCAAACAGTTGAGTGGACGTGGTCTTGGCAGCGGTGGGAGGTTCCCATTGGGCGGTCAGGTTGCCGGAGTTAAGGGCAGAGTCATGGGGATAAACATGCAGGCAGATAATTATACTTGTCTTTGAACAATAAAGGTGGTACCTTGTACCCTTTCCTTTTTCTCCTATGTATTTTGGTTTCTCTAGTCCTTGCCAGGGATCAGCAATCAGGATGGTCTCCAAGTTGAACTCCAAGTAGGCGGAGTTGAGCAGATATTTGGTAAATCATGGGTCCAAGGGGGCTCCAGGGGGGACAGTCTAGTGCTGAGACAAAGTTGGCAGGTTGGTCTCTGGAGTTGGTGGTTGCCTGATTGTCTACTTGGACAGAGTTGAGATGAAAGATCACTAAGAATAGATAAAGGGTAGGAGTTCAAACCAAAAGTTCATAAAACTTTATTGTGAAAATGATGATGGGGTCATCCCCATACCGCCGAGGGTTCTTATACCAGGTGGTTTTGCTTCTTACTTTTGCAGACTTCAGGCCTGTGGGCAGTTCACTAGCGGAATATGGACCTTGGCTACTGATTTCACGGGCAGCGGATCCTAGTTGTGCTTGCTATGATGAACAGAAGTGGTGATGCTTCATTCTGCTGCCACTGCTCACCACATCACCTGAGTAGTCAAATTGCATTACCCATTCTGGACTGGAGACTGGCATTACCTAGTATCATTGGCAGTAACTTGGCAGGAGGCCTTGTTGATGACCTCCTTTAGGCAAGCTTAACTTCTGTGTAGGTCTGGATCTTTGGTGACACAAGATTAACAGCAATCTGATGAGCATTTTAGGAGATCATCCTTAAGATCAGACGGGTCTTGGAGTAATTCAACAACTTGGGTTTGCAACTAGTGAGTTGGGGTGGATCCATGTGTCCTGGGTGACTTGGTCTCTTTGGAGTGTTGGAGTTTTAGTTGCAGGTATTTCCAATGTTATTATCAAACTTCCAGTCTTGATAGCAAAGGCTGACTTTGATTCTCAATTTCTCTGGATGATTAAAACATCAACAACGCGGACAAAGTTTATTAACTAACGCGAGTCCACCTGGCGAGGCTCTATACCTGGTCAACACAAGACAGCAATGCGTAACTGAACTGGTGTGCTTCCCGTTCCGTTTAGTATTGCTGCTGGTCCACTTTTCACAGACTGGCGGCCCGCAGGGTCGTGGGGGTTCAGATCCTGTAGTTGAGGGTTTTCTTATGAGCATAGTAAACAGGGAGTTTGTCATTTGTGATACCCAGAGCAAAAAAAACCCTTTCCAGTTAACAAATGGTTCAGAGGATTTGAGAGGCACACAAGCCTCAAATCCCTGGCTTCAATTCCATTATCATATTTGGGCCTCTTAATTATTGGGAAATAGTACACTATGAGCGCAATTGTTCAATCACACAAGCAGGTGCTTGATTGCTTGTGGGTTCTATAAATAAATGTGGCACCTTGGCATGATGCAGTTCAAGAAAGGTTCATGTTATACTAACCAATGAGCATCCACCCCCAGGCTCAAGTACACAATTTCCAGTCAAAATTGTAAGTTTAACTGATAATGATGCCATCATATCTCTGGTGGCACTAAAGGCCACAAAATTACCAGTAAGTATAAGTAGTGAGGAGGAGAAGCCCTCCTCACTATTGACATCTTAATAAAACAAGTTTATGCCCAGAAATCATTATCTTATTGCAGGAATGATCTATTTTTGTTCAAATTTTTAATTATTCTCTTTGCACATATTTGGAAATCCACAACTCAATATAAACTTGCCTATCCATACCCTCCTGGCTATACTCCTGCTACTTCAGTTAATTCATCCTGCGCTCTTGACTTGGAGTATTTCCATCCCCATCATCTGGATCTTCTTCCTGGTTGTGCTAAAGAGACCAACCGTCCTGCTATGAAGGAGATTCCTACTGCTCCCCCCTACCCAACACGCCTCCTGCCAAGGACTTCATTAAGTTGGGGTTTGTCTACATCATAGTATTGGGGCTGGCTGACCAGGCTGTGCCCCATACTTGGAGTTGGCGTCCCCTAGCTACCACAGTCAACTACCTGGTCCAAATTGCGCTTATTGTGTACATGGCCTTCCAGGCCTGGCCTGCTTCCCCCGCAGAAGCCCAGTCAAACTCTGGTATGGGCTGTGACAGGCATTATTCAAGGGAAATGATATATGCTCCATACATGGGACCATTTAGCTATAACATTCCTAGTGACAGATGTTACAGTTAGTCCCATATTGGCTGGGATCAATGGCCTAAGAAGAGCAAAAATGACCAGCCAAGTTGATCATTAAACCTTTAAATGTTTATCATGACCCTCATCAAGCAGTCGCTAGGAAGTGGGGACAGACATCCAAGTTGAAACCAGCAGAATCTAACATCCTCCATGGTGACACTTCTTGAAACTCATTATATACTTTATTGTATATAAACTATCTTTTGGCTTAGATGATTGCCTTGAGTTTGAAAGCTAAACTTGATCCTCCCTTTAAAGCTTTAGGTAAAGGCTTAAAAAGTAAAGATAAAATAATTTTTTGGGCTGTTTCCTGGACAAAACAAACCCAACAAGGTGCTACCCCACATTGAATTAAAGGCGTGTGAATTTGCAATCACATGGTTGCTTGGTTGGGCCATTGAACAAGGTTTCAGTAATGTTACACTATTCCTCCAAAAATAGCATCAATGCCCTGGGGCACTTGCACCAGGAGGCCCCCAGAAACATGATGCTACCCATCAGATCTGACTCTAACCAGTCAAAACTCTCAGAAGCCAAAGAAATGGGGCCCTAAGAGTCACCCAGGGAACCCCAAGGTTTGGGCTGACTCTCAGAGCCTAAACATAAAGGGATGACCTCCCTAAGCAGCCAACCAGATGATATCAAACCCAGGAAAACTGTAGCATGTAAATTCACTACCACATTTGGCTTTGGATTGCACTATTTCCCCCTGCCACACTAAGAAAGGCCCAAAAATATCAGCCAAACTGCTTAATTCCTTAGGGTATTTGGCACACACAGTTGACAAGAGATTTGTGATGGCCTACCCTGCAGATCCACTGCCTCTGGTTGTTCCCTCCTGAGAAGAAACATTGATTGATCTGGATTACTTGTTGTCATGGTGTTGCCCAATTTTGAAAACCATCAGATCTAACCAATCAAGTGACTCCACATCAACACTCAAAAAACAAATGAATTTCAAATGCCTGGGAGTTCCTCTATCCAATCAGATATCACCGCAGAAATTAAGGTAAAACTTTCCAGTCTCCCTGGTCCTGACCAGCAAATTTTTTCTACCAGTCAATTGGATTCAAGTCTTGTGGTCATGTGATTCACTTCCCCTGTAACACACTCCCTTTTACACAGCAAGGGGACTGAAGGTCCCCTGCTTGTCTATTTCCCAATATCATTAAAAGTTTGGATTTAGTTGCACTTTATTTTTCAAGTTATTTTTCCTGGAGCCCCTGTTTTGGAGGTCCTACAATCTATAGTAAATGTGTTAGTTGCTCTATTAAACTTTACCTTATACCGCCCTGCTTCAAACCCAGCATCTCTTCTGAAACTCTCAGCAGAGGATTTAGGGTATAGTTGCCGTCTAGTTACGCCCTTGCTTTTGAAAAAAGCTTTTGAATCTAAAAAATTAGTTAATATTTAATATAAAATCTACTTTTACTTTGAATTTTTCCTTATATTTCTTGATTTTGAACCCGCCTTTTGTCCCAATCTGCCAAGCCACCCAAGACCATTACCAAGCTCCCTGAGTCTTTTTTGCTACTAATTACCTGGCTCTTACTTGTGGATGCCCCAATTGGCTTCAATTTTATTGTCTGCAAGTTTAAAAAACCCATTAATCTTCTCCAAATTTTGTGGAGTTCACTACCATGATACTCCCTGTCCTGAAATTTGTGGTATTTTCTTTGCGCCATTTTTACTGCTATTGTGGTTGACATCACCAGACTTATAGTCAAAGATCTCCTCTTCTGCTTGGCTTGTGGGCAACAATCCTTCCAGCCTCTTGGATCTCCCCAATGGTCTTCTATTCTCTGGGGAGGCTGTGGTAAAGAGCTTGGCCTGTGACAGCTGGGATTTGGATACTGTTGATTATGCCTTGCCCACTCCTGTGGGCGGGGAAATGTTGATATCCTCCCTTCCCATCCTGGGGAAGAGCAACTTGGTGCCCCTGCAGGCTCCTGTGATGCTGCCCCCACTCCCACTCATACACCCTGGTTGCTCACTGGTTTTGGTACTGATGGAATTAAATGTGTACTTCCTCCATTTAACCCCATGTCCTCTCTGTGGTCCCCCTTCAAGCAGCTGTCCCAGTACTTCACTGGGAAGCATCCTGGTGGTTTTTCCCGCCAGGATGGGAGCCAAACTTAGTTAGTTTAGCCCCCCTCTCTTACATAGCAGATGACCAGCCAGCCAACCAGTACACTCTACCTAGTCAAAAGCTAATTCTCAAGCAGTATATAGCTATGAAAGCTGGAAAATCCCTCTCTGTTGGCATCTTCAAATAAACAGCTTCAAGTTGATGCATTTTGAGCACCCTGCATTTGCAGGGGCTTATGTTATCACTACTGTCTTTGTACTGCTGGTGCTTTCAAACAGAGAGTGCATTCAGCTTTAGTGCTGGGAACCTGAGCAGATCCTTACCACCCCAACAGACCAATATTTGTGCTGTTTCCTCCACCTGATACCTGGATCAGGGGATGGATCCTGCCTCTGCACCTCATTTCTAATACCAAAGCTCTGCCCAAATCTGCTAAATTTTCCTGCCAAGACAGCTCATGACCGCTTCTACTGGAGAGCTCTTCCTTGTCCCTTCTTTTCCTTTGTGTGGTTACAGCAAGCTTGGGTTGGCCTATCTCACTGTACTAGAGTGCATCAAAAAAGCAATCTCCCATAAATAGGTATGGCACCCTTAGGCTACTTCTGCTAATTATGTAATGAGGATGTCCTTGTCATCTACTGGAACTTCAAGCCAGGCCTTTCCCATTGACTGGAGGATCCCTTGAGAGCAACCTGGGCCATAGCAGATTAGAAGCATAGAAGATATTGCATTCCAATGATTCAGGGTATCATGGTTGCCAAAGTGAGTTACCACTAAACAGATGAACCCTGATTGGAGATTGGAAGGGGTTCCAGAGGCCTCAAAGCTTTCTAGCCAAGTGATCTGGTGCTTCTGGGCACGGCTATAGATCCATGGCATGGCTAGAGCTTCCTGGGGTGCAGATTGTCAAGATACCAAACAGTATCTTCAGAAGCAAGGGTCCAGACAGCTCTTTATCTCTTCTCTCACTCTTGACCTACTCCTGAAGCTAACTGGGCTGTGCTGAGCTGTATGGGGCTGGTGAACTATGGGGCTCTCCAGTAGGCTGCTTCAATAGCTCAATAAAGACCCCTGCCAACCTGATCTCTAACCCCTTTCTAGATCTCTCTTGATCTTGCATGCAGGAGAAAAGTGATGCTCTCTTACCCTCCTGTGAAGATGCTGGCGTTCAGAGACACAACCCTTTGCAGTAACAGCTGTTGCTGCACCAATTTACAACAGTGTTAGCATTGCATGAGTTGGCCTACTGGATGTCAGGGATCCAGTTTTGGGCAGCTGGCTGTTGGGTTTGGGGGTCACTTGGGCCGGGGCTTTGCAGGTAAAGCCCACCTCAAGAGAGGAGCTAACTTAAAGATATAAGAGAGGGACTTCCCCACCCAGGACCATGGGCCAACAGCCAGGATTATAGTGTCAATCACCCCTGTGAGAGTGATGTACACAATCCCAAGCAGCTTGCCAGTGTGATTGGTTGGGAGGTCAGGTGAGGAGGCAGGCATTGGCTTGGGGGTCAAAAGTGGTTTCATATTGAGTTTTTAGGCAGGCAATAAGTTTAACTTGCCTTCAAACAATTTAGGCTTGGTTAGGATCCAGGGACCTTGTCAGTTGTATCTAACTGCAGATTTTATGTGGGCCAAGGGATGTATTTCAAGTACCTTTTCTGGGGTGTATTACTTATATTCAGGCATCAGAGGGTACTCCATGAAGTAGAAAGGGCCAAAGGGAACACCTGGAGGACAGGAAACTGCAGGCAGAGGGGCAGGAGGATCTTGTACTGAATTAATAGATGGCAAAGACAAAATAAGGCAGTGGCTGTGTAAGCCAAAATAACATAACCTCTATTCAAAAATGGCAATAAGTTTGGAGTGCAGGGTTCTTTGATCTATATAGCACCCCACTTACAAACTTAATATTTTCCATGGGGGTTTATCAGGTCATTAGAAAAGACGGGCCTGGGGTTTCAGGATGTGCTGGTTCAAAGGCGGCAAAATGGCACCCAGGATGGGAGTTCTTTCATTGGTCAGAGATCTTGAATTAGTTACTTGATTATATTGCTCTAGAATTGTGATCATGGGGTCAGGCTGAACGCCTATGCCTTCTTCTGGGGATGGCTCTTGATTGGCCACTAGTGTGGACTTTAAGCTCATGAAGCTAATGGTAGGAATTTTGTCACCTCCATTAGGCGCCTTGATTAATCCTCCATTTAGGACAATGATTCCTTTGGTTTGACTTGCTTTACCATTTGGGCCATCATTCTTGGCCTCAGATTGCGTGGGTTTGACCCCAGGGGAACACAGGCAGGCAGCCCCTTGATCTCTAGGCCCGGCAGCCTGCAGGGATTTAGGTTCAGGGTTCAAATCCTATCCTTCAGCCCAGGATTTAAGGGTAAAAGAATTGTCAATCATGACACTGGACCTCTTTACTTATGTTTAGAGTGCTTGTTTATTAGAGCATAGTTGAGTATCTATTCAACAATTCAATACTACTCATGTTAAATCCTGATGCCTTTAACTATTTGGTGGAGGTAACAGCTAAGCCCAGCTTAAGAAACCATCAGATGTGTAAAGGCTATACATTCATTGGAGAAACAATAAGAGCTGTATAGTGAATGTGATGTGAGATATAAATTTCTGAGCATAAGATGCAGATATCCAGGCTTTAGATGTTTCAGAAAGTGTGTGTATCTGCAGGCACATCAATTTGGTCTTAAGCAGTATGATTAGGCTGCAGGAAGAATATTCTTCCATGTCAGTAACTTTTTACAGTGTTACTAAAAGTAAATCAATTAGTTGAAGATCAGGGGTTGGTTAGTGTGCTGTTAAATATGCCTGATATTAGATTGGTTTGATGTATATTAACAATGTTACTGGGTTATGAAATATTTAATAGCCTGGATAGTTTACATCATTTTATCATTATGTGTACTGATATACATGTATATGCACCCTTTTCCTAATAAGTGATGTCATCCCAAAATGCATAATGTTTGTTGTTCCTTTGAAAATCAATCTGTTTTACAGCAGAAGGTGTTCTGAGGAGAAAGTAACTTGAACCAATAAGATTAAGCACAGGTTCATTAAAGCTGATAACCATTGTCACACTTTTTGCATAACAGCAACACAATCCTGTAGTAATGTGGGGCACAGGGCATTTTCTTGAATAAATTCATAACTTAGGATATGATTAGTACTGTATCAGAGGAGCTAGGATCAATGGAAGCATGTTTATTATCAAATGATGGCTCCTGATCACGCAGATGTACTGGCAGGTTAAAGCTTATTTTATTGTTATCAATTAATTCTTCTTGTACTTTCTCAAAGGTTGATCCCTGGCTGCTAGCTGTCAGGATACCAAGATCACTGCACTGTCCCTTCAGGTAAGAAAGGGCGGAAGCATGTACCGGCATGGCCCACCAGATGATGGGAACTAACTTTACCAGGTAAGGAAGGGCCTTCCCAGCAACAGCCCATGGTCCAGCCCAAGTTAAGGCAGAGTAAGTCAATCCTGAAAGCACCAGGTATAGCTGTGATGGTCCACATGTTTGGTGGTTTGCAGGCAGGGCTAATGTTGGCCAAGCAAAAGTTTGGTTGTTTGCTGCAGGTAGAGGCCTAGTAGGAAATGATGGCTACTAGGGATGGTAAGGCCTAGCTAGTAGGTGTAAAGACTACTAGAGGCAGATGTTGCCTCACCCAGCAGAAGATATTGGCTGCTGTGGGCTAGAGTTCTTCACCTAGCAGGAAAATGTGGCTGCAAAAGAGTGAATAATGAGATAGCTAGCAGGTAACTTTGTCTGTTTGAGGTGGAGAAGGTTTTGGACCCCTGGTGGGTAACGCGGGTTGCCAGGGAGGGAAAGAGCTCTGAGGGCTCTACGTACCCTGATACGCTTACAGGAGGTCTGTGAGCAAGCATCCTACCTAACATATTAATAGGGTGTCCTTGTTTATGTCCCCGTAGGAGATTTAGGGGAACCCAAAGTGAGCATTGGAGGGCATGGATTTGCTCAGAGGTGTCATCAAGGTGGTTTGCTCAGGGAAGCAAGCTGCAGAACTTGGTGTGATAAGGCCTCTGGGAAGTAGAACTGATTACTCTGCAACTGAAAGCCCAGACTTAATCACCTGGGTGAGTAAAACAATGACATATGCTTTCAGGATCTATGGTTGGATGGCCTAAGTGAAATGCCACTTGTGAGGGCCCAGTCAAATGCCAGTTCATTGTAGACTCATGCGTGGGTCTACAGGTTCTGGTAACAGGGACTGAGATAAAGAACCAAGGTGGTTCACAGAATCAGCAGAGAAGACTAGTGAGAGGAACTGTTTGATCACAGAGAAGGCTAGTTGAAGGACTGTTGGTTCATATTGAAAATTGGAACCAAAATGGTTCATTGTGCAGGTGGAACCAAGATGGCTCCTAGTGAGGATAAGTGGAAGGGCTCAAAGATCATGATGCAGAAGTAGCTGGTCATGATAAAAGAGTAGCAAGAGGACTGATAGGCTGTTTAAAGACAGGAAAGGAGCTGTTCTGTAAACTAAGATGGACTGTTTGTTGGATAGCTGAAGAGCTGGAAGATGTGGTTGAAGAGCTGGCTGAAGAACCCAAATATGATGATGAAGAACTAGTGGTCCAGAGAAATGAGTCAAGATTTTGCTGAATTGATTTGCCAAGGTGGGAAAATATAGAATGTTTTGCCTTGGTTTAGTAGTAAAATCAAGAATGAATATGGATAGAAGTGTGGGTAAGATATTTATTTATTAAGTTCCTAGGATAAATGAAGGTATGCTGCTATGAGAGCTGGATACAAAGTTATTTTTGTGGGACATTTTCCTTGGATTTTACTATATTTGTAAATATATGGAGAAAACGTTGAAGAGGTTCAAAAAAACAATTTAAATAGTATTATACTATTTAAATTGGTTCAGGTTGAATGCAGGGAAGACTGGTGCCGGAATAATGGACCGGTTAACGCTTTGGTGCGCAAAGAGCTGTCAATTTGAGCGGTTTGAGCAGTGGAAATTGATTTCTTAGTTGGATCCCAGTGGAACTTCAGAAATGGTCTATTTCTGCGCTCTACATTCATTGGTTGAGTTCTGAAAAATTTCCTGATAAAAATGATTGGTTTGAAGCCAAAAGCTTAAAGTATAAGCAAGGAAATAGTGAATTAATACTTTAAGCTTTTAAGGAAGTAAGTATGTAAGATTAAGTTATTATAGGAAAAAGTGAGCAGCAATGGTTTAAGCTTCTGAAGAAAGCCATTTTGAAGGCGGAACCGTTGGGAAAAGGACATTATAAGAAGGTAGATAGCCGGAAAGTTACAGGGTCTTTTAAATGTCTTTCCGGGTCTTTGACAGGGTCTTTCCAAGGTCTTTTGAGTTTTTGCCAAGAGGTTTTTGGATGCCTTTTGATCACCAGCAGGAGCTTGGTTGTACTTATACAAGTGTAATAACAAGGCCACTGGAGCTATAAAAAGAGCTGAAGCCAACAATAATGGAGCAGGAGCCCAAGAATAAGAAGCTAGATCCTAAGCACAGCGCTGGAGTCCAAGTTCTAGGAGCAGGAGTCCAAGTCTAAGGAGAAGAAGTCCAAGACTAAGTAAAAAGAGTCCAAGATATTGTTGGAGGACTCCAAGTATTGGCAAATCCATATTGTTTCCTTGACCCCCTGGGCCATATACCAGAAGGTTTCTAAGGGGATTTTCCTTCTGAGAGTGAATAAAAGCACATTTTGACCCCTATACATATTTCTGAGATACATTTTCCCTTACTAGAGAATGACAACCCCTTCCAGCCAGTCCCTGGCTACAATCCAGGACACACTTTGGGGACTGGTGGACAGGAACCCCACAATAGCACTCCCAGGGATCAACTACTCTGGCAAGTGGCATCAGAAGTGGGAGGGGTTGAAGCTGTTGGTTTGGGTGTCAAGGGCAGTTCTATTGGAACCAGGTAGGCAGAAGGATTGTGGTATTTCCCATTGAATATCAAAGGGTATATAATAATTTCCTTGCTGTCACAGACAATTTGACAGGGATTTTTGTGAGTTTCTATTTGGGTGTACCACTACAAGTTTTCCAAAGTCCAGGGCTTGTGGTTGGGCTTTGGAAAATCCTCTGTGAAATGTACAGGGCCCAACAGAGTGTCAGGGGGCAGTAATAATTGGGCGCTTCTAGGTCTCCAACTGGGGCTTGATTTTCAACCCCTGAGTTTGTGTTCTGGTATCTGGGAAATTAATAGATGGAAGAGTATCATAAATATTTGTGGAACTAGATTGATGAACTAAAGGTTCATAACAACCTTTTTGGGTAAAAATGATAATACAGAATCTCACAGGTGCTTTTGACTTATGTAGTCACTCACATATAGGTTCATATGGGCATTCTTCATGTGCTATCTGGATGGAATGGTTTTGCATATTAAATTCTGATGGTTGGTTGGCTGTTTCATTATTATTTTTTAGGGTCTTCAGGAACAGCTGCTTAGCCTGCTAATGGCTTATTTTTGCTTGACTGGTTATTGGTTGTGGCAAGGTTGGTAGCAGATGTTATGGGGTCATCTCTGATTTGATTAATAAACTTGGGCTGGCCTGACAAGCATTTCTGAGGCTGGGAAACTTGATTAAAAAAGAGGTTCCAATATGGGAACAACAAATTCTAAATGGGGGTGGGCTTGAACTGAGAGCCCTGAGCAGCTAAATTGAGCCTTCTCAGGCCCAGTCAAACCCACCCAGGCTTGGGCATAGCTTTTGGGGCCCAGAACAGGCCGTGTGTTGTTACCTGGGCGGTATTGATTCCTGCAACAGGATTTTTGCTTTTTGAAGCAAATCCAGGTGCAGGCAAATTTCTGTCACCTGCTCCCCCTGCCTGATGGCTGGGCACAGGTTCAATTCCCGCCTGGGGGATCAAAACTGTTACTTTTGTAACAGTAACCATGTCTTCTAAGAAATTCTATCACACCCCTATTTTTGGTAATCAGTAATCTAGGTTTGGCCTTATTGCACGTCAACCAATAGAATATATTTATCTTCACCCAGAACAGGTGGCCCTTGCAGGTGTGGGTCTTTTTTAATGACAACTGCCAGAATCAACTCATTCCGCAAGTTAACTTACTATATTTGATAATCAGAATTAAAAATACTTTAATCTCAACATCATTGAAAAGTCAGAATTAAGTTTTAACTCATGCAGACTACTAAATGTTGACACTTTTTTAATAAGCAGAAATCTGTTTCCTGAACATTTTACTTAATAAAAATTAAGCTTCAAGAAATTTTTTTAGGGTAATGTGACAACATAAATTTTAAAAAGTCCATAAAAAATTACACATGAATATTAAAAAATTTCATAAAAATACACTTTTATTTTATTTTACTATGAAATTAGCTATCTTTACTATAATAAATTTTTGCCCATTTATGAAAACAAAATAAATCTAATATACAAAAAGGTACTACATAAAATTTCACGTATTATAGCAAAATATAGCAATCAGAAACAGTAATATAAAGTTTTTCTATATTGAAAACTACAAAAAACATATAATTTACTAGTAAAATACCAATATAGGCCATGTAATACAGTCTAAAGCATCAAACTATCAATAAAAAAATGATTTTATAAAAATAGTATCATAAATTATTAATGAGTTATTTAGAATAACTATTTATTTAAAAATATTATACTTAATATATAAGAACTATATAAAAAATTAGGCAATACTCAATAAATTTAATGAAAAGCTAGACTGTAATAACCTGGTTGCCATTAAGAACTGTGGCAATCTTCTTGATGTATTCCCCAATCTCTGAAAGCTTATATTTGGCCTTGACAACGTCCTTGATCTTCTCTTGATACTGTTTCTCAGTGGCGGTTCTCTTCTTCTTAGATGGGCGGTTCTCAATATCTCTGATGGATGCAGCAGTCTTCCTCTGTTGGACTTTGAGGTGCTCATAGAAGGTGTTGTATCTGGGCTTGATTCCAAAGGGGGACTTGATATGCTTATGCCAGCCCTCCAAAGATGAAGTAGTTTTCATCTCATCCTTAAGAACTGCCTGGTAGCAGTTCCAGTTGGATTTGGCTCTGGGCTTGCTCTGGCACTTAGTGAACTTATGTCCAATCCACTGTGGTTCATAATATTCAATGAAAGGGTAGAAGGCACCATCATGTTTCTTGGCATATGGATCCTGGCATAGGAGCTCAAAGACTTGTCCAGAATGCTCTGTCTTTAAAAAGGCTAGTGCTACAAACTGCTGAATTAAGAACTTGCACTTTCCTGATGTATCTAGACAGTGGAGCTTGCTGAGCTCAGGTAGATCCTTTAGTTGCCTGTTGACAGCCTGTCAATAATGGAAAAAACACCCCTGGACCTCTCTGTCAAAGGTATTTACAAAAGCGTTATACTGGGCAGTTTCATAGACCATGATTATAGTTGAGGGGCCAAGTGCTTTATCTTGAGCTTCTTTTTCTGCAGCAAGGGTGGCTTCATCCTTTTCATCATCATCTGGATTGGCTCTAGTGTTATGGCCAGGGTGACTCTTTCTATTACTGGGTAGGGATTTGATGCCCTCCTAAAGGATTTTAAAGGCCCTTGTGTAGATCTCTTCTGTTGCCCCAGGAAGCAGAAAGTAAGTGAATGGGAGCACCTTGCCTTCAATAAGTGAATGTACAACCCATAGTTGGTAAAAAAGGCGGGGGCATACTGAAAAGGTACTGTCACATAACCAGGTCTCTGAATCCCTCAACTGCTCCAGGTTCTGTTGTGTAGCATAGCATATAATTCTTGCCTCTGTTGTAGGACCATCATCATTTAAAAGAAATACCTCATCACTGTTGAACATCCTTAACTCCTCTGTCAAGACTAACTCTCCTTGAACCATGGCAGATTTCTTATGGGGGAATAGATCACAGTGTTTGTCACATATGTACTTCACTAACTGGTTGCAGTCAGGGATGAGCTTCAGGTTCTCATTACTTAGGTGTGTGGTGGCCTTAACTACCAGATCAGAAGCCTTGGCATCTTTGGAGACTGGGACCATTTGGTAGAGGTACCACTTTAGAAGCTTTTCAATAAGATTTATTGGAGCATTGCATGTGTGCTCTCCTTTTTCACTAGTGACTTTATCCCATCCTTCTGTATTGATCCTGGCAGCGCAGCTTCTATCTTCACACACATAGTGCTTGATTTTTCCTGCTCTCTTATGATTGTTGCAATTGAAAACATAGCCATCACAGACTAAACTTGCACCTCCTTTGACAGACATTAGAGGGAAAACCAAGGGAACTTCTTTGGGAGCTTAAACTCTTCTTTGATGTTACATATATTGTGAGCCTTTAGGGGATCCTATGTGCCAATTGGTGCTTGATGATAGTAAGACAGGTAATCATCAGTATCTTCTTTATTGATACTTGGTGAGGAGGATGGAGGTGCAGATTTGTTAGGCGGTGGAGGGGAATTGTCTGGATTTGGATTCTTGCGCTTTCTGGACTGGGATGAGCTTGATTCCTTGGGACTTGATTCCTTTGAGCTTGATTTATCTGGGCTTGGCTGGGGTTCTGGACTCTTGGGTATCTTCTTTCTTCCTTGTTTGTTTAGTGGAACCTCATCTCCTTATGATTGATACCATCTTGGAGAAGAGGAGGGGGCAGGGGAGGGCTCTTTGCTTTCAGGGTCTGGGGTCTTCTCCTTTGTCTTCTGTTTTGTTGAGGGCTCTTTGGCTGGTTTTTTGTTGGGGTAGGGACTTTGGGCCTTTCCAGAGGCTTTGGGTAATTTCTTGGTTGACTTGGGGTTATTTTGTGGCTTCTTGGAAGATTTGTCCTACAATAATTAGAGTAGAGTTCATAAAGTAAGAATAAACAGTTGAAACATGAATAAAATTAAATAATAATCACTTGTTTTAAATTTTATTATTAATTAAATAGTTTGTAGAAGTATAGAAAGTAATTTTAGAGCTAATCTATTATTAAAGAATAAAAAAAACCCATGTTTAAATAAAAAGTTGACATTCTGGTAGTCACAGTAGTCAAAAATATTTAATTTAGTTTATCAGCATAAAAAACGCTTTAATTTTGACGTCAACATACTTACAGTCAGCATTAAAGTGGAAAAACACTATGTAAATCACTTATAAAGCTTGGTTAATATTTTCTGGAGTTGGTTTTTTAAGGCCAAAATTGATTATTTTTAAATTTTTTAAAAAAATAAATATTTGCATATGTAACTTATGAAAACTAAATAATAGGGATTATAGAGGGAAGTCTAAAGTATAGCCCTGGGTACTTTGGCCTGAATTACCATACCATTGTATGTGTGCTTTTTGTTAAGCGGCAGTGTTTTACTAATAAACCAGTGAAGATGTCAACATTCAGGCAGTCAGTGTTCTTTTATAGCAATTCTCCTATTAAATCTTGCTTAAATTATATCACTTTGTTTGCTTAGCTGAACCCCTTTGTTGCAATTTAGATGACGCATCAATTTGACACAAAGTTGACATTATAATTACATATATAAATTCTAGTTTTAACATATGTGTGTTGGCTTAAGTGGACTTCTGGAAATAAGCTATAGTTTATCCAGTGAGTTTAAAATAACAGTAAATATCTAAATAATACAAAGAATGCTCTGAAAGTTGGCATATCTCTTTTTTCAATGCTTATCTTAATATATATTTAATAAAAACAGTATTATAAAATATAAAAAGTAGTTATTTTTAGAATATTGTGTATTTTATTAAGAAATTTATGGATTCTTATTTGGGGTTGACATCCAGATATTACTTACTGTAGTTGACCTTAATGTAAAAGTACAAAGAAACTTACCTTTTCATAGTAAATTATATTAGTTTTTGGCTTAAAATTAAGCCTTTGCTTAAATGGTATCAACATTATGTCTGTTCCTTTTTAATTTTGCAATTCTGACTTAATAATTCACTATGAAAAATTAGCTTGGTTTTGGAAATGCCCAATTCCGACGGATAAATACCAAAATAATGTCAACTTACTGAATGTCAACAAATTGTCAACATTCAGTAAGTCAACTTGCAGAATGAGTTAATTCTGTTGGTTGCCTTTTTGATAGCTTCAGGATCACTTCCTTCTATCCTGAACATGCTTTGAATTATTTGCTTAGAAATACAATAATTCAGGAGATTCACATTTTAGGGATTTGGACCTGGCGCTGCAGCAGCGCCTGACATAAAAATAGGGTGGCACCTGGAATAAGTTATGGTTGGTGTGATGGCTCTTGATGTATAATTAGGACAGCGCTTTAGCACCTAGATTAATTGCTAGGCCACACCTATAACATTTGCTAAGTGGCGCAGAGGCACATATTATTGGTTGATTTTGTGGCAATGGTCCAAAATCTACTTCTGATTCAATATACATATTATTTATATTGAAAATTTATGACAATGAGGTTGCAGTACTTCTATTCTGCAAGCTCTTTCATAATTGGCATTATTGCTTGGTCAAAAATCCCAACAACCATGACAGCTGATAAACACATAAAAATAAGAGTTATATAATTCTCCAAGTAAAGTGTTTCTGAAGTTGTTTATGGGCCTTGGCTAATCCTTCATGCTCAATATCTTTATAGGTTTGAACAACAAGGAACAGAAATAGATTAGTTCATACATAAATCAAGTACTGTTATTGAATTCTTTGAATAAATGTGGTTATATATGAGGATGTTTTTTGAAGAGCTTTTGTAAAGCTAAAAAAATGTCTTCAGTTTCAGTTTTCTATGTGAATGGATAATCAATTAGTCTTTACAGAAATTCAGTTTTAGCAGTATGAAGGCCCAAGATGGGCATATGAAATAACCTATCAGAATCATGATGCTGTATTCCAGGCAAATTCAAGATTTTAAAATTTTACCCTTGAATTTAAAGCACCCAGCTGGCAAGATGATCTTAAGGTCCATTAAGTTGTTATAAATATTTGAGAGACACATGATTGGCAACAACAATTAAATGAGCCCCATAATTTAGTACATAACTGTTTTAAAGTATATAGAATAGTAAAAAAGGTTGTGTGACACTATAGTTACTTTTGTGCTTTTTAATAAAACAGAAGATGTAGATAACAGGGTATTAAATATCTTCATCCTCAATTTGGGAAAGAATTGCTACAACATCCAAGTCACTGGCATCATTGTTGCTGATAAAATATTTATCATACTAAGAATAAACTAGGGTAAGAGATTAGTAAATTTTTTAAATTCTTAGAAGCTTGCTATTTCCTGGTGATTCACTAAAAGGGTAAAAAGAAACTGTACCAGGGGTTCACTTAGATTTTATATAATAGGGATAAATTTTTGGTAGTAGCTCATAATGCCTAAAAAGACTTGGACTTTGTGCAATCTTGTGGGTAGCAAGAGAATACCTGTGATTCCCACTTTCTTTATTGTGAAATGAATGCTAGTTTGGGTAACTTTGTTTACAAGGAGCTCCAAGACTTCTTTGAAGAAGACACACTTAGAGGATTTTAATTTAAGCCTAGCTTCTTGAATATTGACAAAGACTTTTTTAGGTAATCTAAGTAGTTAGTGAAGATAATGCTTAAGAAAGTGGTATAATATAAGTATATGAGTATATATGACAGCTTTAAGTCACCAAAAATAGAGCCTTTGACACACTTAAAAGTAGCAGAGGGGTCAAAGAGGTTCATTAGCATAAATTTAGGCTCAAATAATCCATCTGGTATGAAAAGTGTTTCTTTTTTCTGTCCTCAGAAGAAAGTTTAACCTGTCAATATTCTGTGGCCATATCTATGGATGAGAAGATCTTGAAATCACTCAATTATCTTAATAAGCCATTTATATGAAGATGCAGATATTACTATTTATTATCATGAGAGTTGAGATGTCTTTTTTCATGATAATTTAGTGGTCACCATCATTTTTCTTAATTATTAGCAATAGGAAGCCCAAGTGCTCTTGGAAGGCATGACAATTCATCATTTAACAGCTTCTTGGGTTTCTTTAAGACCTGAGTATCTTCAACTCAACTACAGTGTTAAGACTTTGTAAAAAAGGGAGAACATCTCAGTATCAATGTGATGCATTACTCCTTTAGACAATACATATTCTGTGCTGTCTTTGGAAAAGATATTTTTAAACTGATATATTAGCTCTGGTTTTAAAAAAAATCAACAGTTTGGGAAACTTTTTGGCAGTGAAAAGAAAAGAACTTGAGGCTTATTCTCAGACATTTTAAGAATCACTGGAGGTGCTAAAGAAATTAATGGAGAGAGATTCCAGAGCATTTATTGGCTGGCCATGACCAAAAATCTGACCTTAATAAACCACATTGGGTTATGATGTTAGTTTAGCCAGCAGCAACTAGATAGGCTCTTTGTAAGGTCTTGTCCATAAGGGCACAAGGTTATAAACTAAAGTGTGTAAAGCATTAGGGTTAAGATTAAAAAGGTATAAAAAGGGACAGTGTAGTGACTGCTCTAACAGGTTGTTGGGCTTAAGCAGTACTTAGATATGTGAGCACCAGGAAAGGTGGAGTACAACAGAATATGCCTTGCTAACATAAAACTGAGGAGTTGCTAACTATTGTCAATATATGAAGATCATGTATTAACAGCAGCAAAAGAGGTTCAGGCATTGTTTGGCAAAATGGCAACATGACAGGATACAGAGTTGGTTTATAGTAGTCAGTTGGATACCAGATATACAATATATACTTTGGGAAGGATTCAGTTGTCAGTTGGCAATAAGACAATGGAGTTGGAACAGGGTTGGCAGAGGAATGGGTGTATGCTAATCAGTCAAAATATGGACAGAAAATGTATACTGGGGAAGGGAAAGAGAGGATTCAGAATCAATAAGTGGCATACAGCAGACTTATGGTTCCTAGGTGTCTCTATATTAACAGTGCTGAAAACACAATCTCAACATCTGATTATAGCTTACAGAAGCTATCATAGATTGTACAGACCCAAGGCCTGCACCCTGCAAAGGCAGTTGACAAGTAACTTATCCAAGTTAAAGGAGAAACAACATTATTCAGTTTAAAATAAAATGTCTCTAATTTATTACATAAGTCAAGTGAAGATTACATAGGCATTTTTGAGATGATAGCCAACTGAAATTTTGATCAACAATATGGAATATTGACAATCAATCAAGTTAGTTGCTACAGTTTCATGTGGAGATTGCAACTGGCAAGAGTGGTTGTAAGTTAGATCAGAAGTGTCAGTTGGCAACTAGTTGTTTCAAAGGCAATTATGGCAAATTGGGCATAATCTAGACAGATTATGGAACAGACAGTTTAATAGATCACTTATACTTCATCTGAGAGACAGATGTGACATGTTGAATGGTATGGACAACATATTTGATCTATAGACTTGTCTGGCCAACAGATAAAGCCTTTAGCTTTGTATGGACGACAGTAAATGCCTATAGAATTATATGGCCAACAGATGACGCCTATAGCCTCCTATGGCTGACAGTTAATGCCTATAGAATTGTATGGCTAACAGATGAAGCCTATAGCCTCTATGGCTGACAGGTAAGGCCTATGGTCTCTTATGGCCAACAGGTATGCCATGTAGCCTTCTATGGTCAACAGGTAAGATCTATAGCCTTCTATGACAAACAGATAAAGCCTAAAGCTTTATATGGATAACAGATAAGGCATATAGCCTGGTTTGGTCAACAGAAGCTGGTAAATAGCGTCATAGCTCATAGTTTTAGAAGCTATGGCAACAACCAAAAATACTTCAGATTTAAACAAAATGATTTCAGATTTAAGCAAAATCCAACTATCAAGTTAAAATATACACTCTGTTAACAGGGTTTATTGGCGTTGATGGGCAAAATGAGTCAACACAGCAAAGAAGTGCTCACACGCAAAGCAAAACCATTCAAAATACAATCTGAAATACATTTATTCACAAAAAAATAGTGTGAGTTGACTTTTGGTGTACATATGTTTACTATATGAATTGGTGACAAAATACACCCAAGCACAGTGTGTCAAAACTCAATCCAAAAACAAAACAAAATAGCAACTCACTATGTAAACAGAATCACTCACTCAGTGTGTGCAATGAATTGTAATCAAGAATGATACCAAGGTATCTAAAATAAGACATAAGATCTGAAACATAAATTTTAATAATATTGTGTTGGGTGCTTAATTTGGCGTAAAATCTTGGAAAATGGGTGGAAATTATTTTGGGTATTGTTGCAACATCTTTAATTACTCCCTCTTGGGGAATTAACATCCCAAGTAAATCACCAAGCAGCTCACTGAATGGTTCACCGTCCAGTCAATAAACTGGTGGCACCATTATCATTTAACCATTTATGACGGGGATCACTCAATCCAGGTCCTAAATGGAACACAACTTGTTTAAGCCTGGTGACTCAAGAGGAACATTACTCAGATAAGCCCCATGACCTCCATGACGTACATGGACAACATGTGGCTTGTCATGATACTATATATTATCCTATATTCATATTCAATAAAGTATCATTCTCTTCTTAAATCTTCCCCTTATTTTGTTTATTATACTTCCCAGAAGTATAAACTCAACAGTGGTAGCACAGGTAGGTTATCCATACCTACCCAACTCAAAGGAAAAATTCCTCTCAAGAAAAGAACCCAAACAATGTCACTCCCTAACGGCTGGAGATATTACAAAGTAGGGCAAGACATCCCTGCAGGCCTTGTCATCTATGATAATGTCCTTGTGCTCATCAATAAGTACAATGCTCTCAAAGCCTGCAGACTGTTTCCCACCACACCAACCACAACAGTGTCTCCACAGCCTGAGATACCCAATATTGTGTTTCAACGCCTGTGCACTGCTGAAATTGGCGCTTTTGCAGGACTACTCTGCAAAAACGCCACCCTCTGGATCAACAGTATACAAAGCAAGTTTGAACAAGTGGACTACCTTCAAAGACTCTGAGTCAGCAAGATTGCCCTTTGCGTCACAGGGACTGCTTCACGTTTTGTAACCAAATGGCTAGCACAACACCCTGACCAGAAGGAAAATTGGGAAGTGTTCAAGGCCGCATTCCTTGAAAAGTTCTCCATGAAGGACTTGGATGTAGTCATCATGACTGAGCTCCAAACCCTCAAAATGACAGGAACCATCAAAGAGTACATTGCGGCATATGAAGGACTATGCAACTGCGCACCCAACACCATCAACTTTGATGAACCTGAGCAGCAGCTAGACTTCTACAATGACCTTCCCACACACATTAGACTTCAGTTTGACATGACTTGCTGCAAGAACGTCAAGGATGTATTCTTAGAGGGAAAATACGCAGCTCAGAAGTCTGACAATCTACATGCCACCAACAAGCGCAAGGAAAACCATGCAGCTAAGAGAGAACCTCGCCCCAATAAGCAAAAAAACCAGCCAACAATACCCATCCTCAAACCAGGAATTGCAAGCAAAAGCCAACCAGGCCAGCACCAAAGATACCAACAAGGAGGAAAAAGCCCAGGGGAGTGCTTAGGTGAGCCGCCTCCCCCACTTCACAAGACTTGTACAGAGAACAGGATGTGGATTCAATCACCATGATCCAAGTACCATCCAGCAATCCTCTACTGTTTACAACCCAAACTGGAAAGAAACTCCTCAATTATCCTTTCTGATTTAATAGATACCAGGGCACAGCACTATTTAGCACCGGAGCAGATCAATCTCTCATCAACAAGAGTTTTGCAAACCTCATGATGTTACCTACCGCTTGAAGTAGCATCAAGAGGGTTGTCATGGCAGACAACCAAAGCACACCAGTTACCCATGAGGAAAAACCTTTCTGCGCCCAAATTTGAGATGTACAAACAATAATTAGCGGCCCTATCATACCAATCCCCAAATATGATGTCATACTTAGCCTGGACTGGATGATAAAGACAAAACCTCATATTGACTGGGACAGTGCCACCCTCACCATACAGCAAGGAGAAGTCCATCACCATGTATATCCAACACATCTTGACACTCTCATAAGGGACCACATATTTGTTAAAATCATGGAAACAGGAGAAGAAACTGATCCCAGCAAAATCAATTGGAGCACCTGTACGTATGAGGTTATCCACTTCAAAAACACAGAAACTCAACACAAACAGACCTAAATTAGAGACCAGCTAGTCAGTGAATTCCCCTCTGTATTCCAAGAGACACTACCTGGGTTACCCCCTGATTGGGGTATACAACACTAAATCAACCTAAAAGGAAGTGTACCCAAAGCACGACCCATCTACTGCCTCACACCACAAGAAGACAACACCCTAAAGGCTTACCTTGACAAAGCACTTGAAAAAGGCCTCATCAGGCCCTCAAAGCCACCTTTTGGTGCCGCTGTTTTCTTTGTGGCAAAGAAAGACAGAGGAATCCGCCTGGTCACAGACTACAGGGCCCTCAACAAGGTCACAATTAAGAACAGGTATCCGCTGCCCCTCATTGATGACCTTTTTGATGCCCTGGGGGGTCCCAAATCTTCACAAAAATTGATTTGATAGCAGGATATCACCAAATTTGTGTGAAACCTGAAGACATTCTAAAGACCAAATTTCAAACTAAATATGGTTCCTTTGAATGTGTTGTTCTCAATTTTGGCATGACTAACGCTCCCAGTACCTTTGTAACTTTCATGAATGAAGTATTCAAGGAACACATTGGAAAAAGAGCAATCTTCTACATGGAAAATATCATCATTTACAGTCCTAACCTGCAACAACACTGGGAAGACGTCCACACAGTCCTCCATATCCTGCAGGAAAATCAAATAGTTGCCAAGCCATCCAAATGCAAGTTCTTCTCAGCTGAACTTCCATTCCTTGGCCATATCATCAGCAAGGACAGAATTAAACTGGATCCAGACAAGATTTGCGCTATAACAGAGATGCCAGCCCCAAGGAACAAGAGCAAACTCCGCACTTTCCTTGGAATGGTAGCCTACATACACATGTTCATCCTTGACTGGGGCTCCCTGACAGCTCCCTTGTCAGCCATCACTGGAAAAACAACCAAATTTGTCTGAACACCCTTACAAGATCAACATTTCCGTCAACTGAAAGAACACATAGTCACCACCCCCATCCTACAATACCCAAACCGTGAGGGTATCTATGAGCTAGAAACTGACGCCTCTGACTATGCCATAGGGGGGGGTCCTCTGTATCTAAACGGCCCAAAAGGACTTTCTTCCCGTGGCATATGAATCAAGGAAGCTATTGGACAGCAAACAAAGATACCCCATACACAACAAGGAGCTGGTAGCCATCATACACTGTCTCATGAAGTGGCAATGCTACCTGGAAGGAGCCCAAACGTTCAAAGTACTCACCAACCACAAGTCTTTGATATTCTTCAAAATACAACAACACCTGTCAAGAAGACAAGCCAAATATATGAGTCTCATACAGAGGTACCCCATGCAAATTGAATACAAGCCAGGCAGAGAGATGCTTAATGCAGACGCCCTATCAAGGCTATACAATAAACACATCCTTTGCACTGATGACAACCCTGACTGGCCCATGTTAATTATGGGGAATCTCCAGGAAGGGTTTCCACCTGGCACACCAATGGACATCCAATAGAAAGTCCTCAAGAAAAAACATCTGTTCAAAAACGTATATGGTACCCTCCACTGTATCCTTCCAAATGGTGACACAGTACCCTACGTTCTGTCAACACAAAAGATTGACACAATCCTCTGTTATCACAGAGACTTGGGACACACCTGTAGCAGAAAATTGCATGAATACCTCAGGAAACGCTACTGGTGGTCCAACATGCTAGATGATATCAGAGAAGTGCTGGAGCAATGCAAAGTCTGTGAGAAGTACGCCCAAACCAAAGCACCACCCAAGTCAGTAGTACCTGTATTCATCACACAACCTTCAAGGTATGGCTGCTGGATATTGTGGTACCTATGCCCAGTGAAAGCAAAGGCAAGAAGTACATTATCATAGCTATTGACTATGCAATCAAATGGCCCGTAGCTCAAGCCACAAAAGAACACAAAGGCAACAATGTGAGACAATTCATCGGCAAAGAAATCATAGCAAAGTTTTGAAAGCCCAACCTCTTAATCACAGATGGAGGCACTGAACTCAAAGCTATTGACACCAACATATACCATGCCAAAAATGGAATAAAACACATCACAGCTAGCACATATCATCCCCAAGAAAATGGACAAGTAGAACAACTAAACGGCTCTCTAGTGGAAGCCCTCAGTAAGTTATCTGCCAACAACCCAAAAGCCTGGGTTGACATGTTACCAACTGCCCTTATGGTCTGCAGAACACAATTCAACCACAATACAGGCAAGAGCCCTTATGAACTTGTCTATGGTCAGAAACCTTCACTTGTCAGTACTACCACAGGTCCACAACTGCCACTTCCAAAGAAGATACCAGACAGTAATGATCCAAAAGTACTACAAGCCAGAAAGGACCAGGAAGAGATGGAACACCAAAGGGTCCAGCGGGAAGCAATCCCATTACAACAAGAAAGGTTCCAAGCCGGGGACAAGATCTGGGTTGTCAATCACAACCAACACAAACTAGACCCAGGACTATGCAGACCAGTCATTGTCATGGAAGTTAAGCCCAATCACGCCTACCTCATCAAAGGAATTGGAGCTCAAACTGAACTTAAATTTATTCACCACAACCAACTCCGCTTGTGTAAGGCAAGAACAGCCCAACAAATTCAAAGCTCCCTGTGCCCAACACCAAACTGGACAAATACCAAGCCCACATACCAGATACTCTCAAGAAAATTCACAAGGCTCCGCCTTCCAGCACCTCAGGGGGAGATGTCACAACATCTTTGATTACTCCCTCTCAGGGAATTAACACACCAAGTAAATCAGCAAACAGCTTACCAAATGGTTCACCGTCCAGTCAATAAACTGGTGGCACAATTATCAGTTAGCCATCTATGACAGGGATCACTCAATCCAGGTCCTAAATGGAACACAACTTGATTAAGCCTTGTGACTCAAGAGGAACATTACTCATATAAGCCCCATGACCTCCATGATGTACATGGACGGCATGTGGCTTGTCATGATACTATATATCATCCTATATTCATATTCAATAAAGTATTATTCTCTTCTTAAATCTCCCCCTTATTTTGTTTATTATACTTCCCAGAAATATAAACTTGACATTATTCAAAAATGGGCGTTTTAAACCTCAAAACAACTAATTAAGAAATTAAAATCTATAATTGGGATATTGGGTGAGAAAAAATATTAATTGAATATCCATATTCAGATAAAAGCAAAAATTAAAATTAGGAAGTAACTTAATTGAATTTTATTTAGTATTTTATTAAATTGTAAAATGGAAAGAACACAGCAATAGAGTATCATTGCACCTGTTGTGCGTTGCGGTTGCGGTTGCCCCTGTGGGTCAAAGAACAGAGTTAGTGCAACAAAAATGCCTACTTGGGAAGGAGATAGAAGAGGAGAGTTTGATAGTGACGCTGCACTGACACAGCTGGTTTGAAGAGCAGAAGCTGCTAGTGTGCAGAGCATAAACCCTTGGGTCCCCAAGCTGACCTGTGAGCCCACCAAGGTTACCTTGACCAAGAAAGTTAGAAACAGGGAGGTGGACTTACTTCATATGTGTTTGATGCTGTGTACCGGCAAGAGTTGGTCCCGTCAGCCATGCTGGAGAAGGTGAAGCCTGTAATTGATACTAGCTACAAGCCCTAGGTCAGTGATGGCAATCAGGAAGAGGACAAGGAGCCTGAGTTCTTCAGAAATGATGAGGGACAGTTGGTGCTAAAGAAAGTTGCAGCCTTCTACACCAAGGTACCCATGCCTTGCAAGCCAGTCCCTGAGCAGGATCCCAATTCAACTACTCCCGCTAAGCCTGCCCAGAAGTGCATCCCTGACATCAAACACATCATCCTGATTAAGCTAATGTGTGAATCTAGTGACTACAAGGCAGCTGCAGTCATTGTTAGAGTGGATCCCAAGTACGCCAGCAAGACCTTCAACAAGATTATTGATACTGGCCAAGTCCTTGCTGCAGAGAAATCCTTGCGTGTTTCCACTATGCTCACCAAGGAGCACAAATGGGCAATCCGCCAGTGGATAACCCAGGACTGCCATCTTGAACTGGAAAATATACAGGCCATGGTCAAATTTACTTTTGGGGTTGAGGCTTTTAATTTCCTTTTACTACCATCTGCTCAAAAGAATGTGCTTTTCCTGGAAAAAGCTTGGGGTATCTCCCTATAATAGAAACAGCCCAGCCAATATTGACGTCCGGAAAAAATATGCAGAGGTGTACACTGCCCTCAAAGTCAAGGGGAGAGTCAAATTCTACTACATTGACAAATCAGCATTTGCCTTGTCAATGTACAATGGGTATGGTTATGTCCCAAAAGGCTCTAATGACGGGATGGTACAGCATGCTGCAGTCCGCGCCACAGCTTATTCAATGGTATCTTTCCTTGGTCCAAAAGGGTATTGCAACCAAGTTTCCAGACTTTCCTGCTAACTTATCTTACAATACACAGGGGGCGCTCAATGAGTTGCCCCTTGATGTATCTAACAACATGGATTAATCTGATGGCAATATCAAATGGCGGGTACTTCATCCTAATTAAGAGCGTTGCCAATTTGACTTGCTGATCCCTGCACAAGTTATTCCTTGGCTTTGAACCTTATATGAAACTTCCCACTATGCCACCCCCTTGTGGCCTTGTGGCTTTCCCCATATGGTATATTAATCACAATATTCTACAATAAACAAGACCTTATTCTTATTATTCTGTCTTTTCTATTGGACTGTTGTCTTCCCCAATTCCAAATACTGAATCCTCATTGGTTCAGTTGCAACAGTGGTAGCAGCAGTAGGTTGAAAACCTACCTAAAAAAAAAATCCCCCTAAGAAAGGATAGAGTATGGGCCATATGGCTACTCCCCAACAAGAAATTTTCCTGCCAATTGCCAAGGGGGACATCCCCAACGGGTACATCATCTATCAAGACCAGCTAGTTCTCACAAGCGTGTACAATTGGCTCCGCCTCGGGCAGAGTGATGCCAGTGTCACCCTGCCCCAGCCAGACCTGTCCCAACGCATGCTCAACCTTCAGCTAGAATCCTTTGCGGGGGCGTCAAGGGGGCCAACATTGTCAGTTGGCTCCAATCTACTAAAACCCACCTCTGTATCTGCCAGGTTCATGAGACCATGTGGGTTGCCACTGCATCTGGTTGCCTCATGGGGCCTGCCACTGTGTGGTTCACTAACTGGGCCAACCAGAAAATAGAGATTACCTGGGTGTCATTCAGGGATTCCACAAAGTCCCGCTATTGTCAGGATTCACCCCTTTTCTTATAGCTGCTACTCTGTTTCTATTTTGTCTTCATTGGCATTTAAGTCTTCCAATGATTATTCTTATTAGTTTGTTCATGCTCTCCTCTTTTCCCCCTTCATTTTCCACATTTGGGGTCAAAATTAGGCTTTTTTAAAGCCTAGTTAAAACCTGAATGTTGGTTAGTATTATTTTTGAAATTTCCTTAACTTCTGCTACTGGATTCAAACCCTGGACCTACACTCAGAAGTTAAAAAGTTGGCTACAAAAAAATTACCTTTTACTATACACTTGATTACGTCCTCTCAAGCTTTGGACTTAGTTTTTCCTTGTGTTTTTGCTTGCTTTTACATTCCAAATCATCACCTTAACTGCCTTCTTCTCCTTTGGGTCTTTTTTACGTCAGTTTAACCTATCTAAGTTAGATTCACAATAACTGATTTTCTCAATCTTCATTTTTCAGAAAAGTCTCTTAACCAAAAATGGTTGAACCTTTTCCACCTCAATTCTGCATTTCAAAAACAAAGAACAATAAAAGGCTTGGTTTTTTCCAGTCTCAACAATAAGTTGAGATTTTTTGACTTGAACCCCAAAATGTACTTGTTAGGTTTTGTGGCTTGTGTTTTCTCTTCCAATTCTTTTTAATCTTAGTTAAATCTTAGTTCATGGTTTCTTTTAATTTTATTCTTCACCATCTAGGAAGCTTTTATAGTAGAACTCACAATTTAATTGTTGATAGTTTCAATCCTCCTTATCAGGGCCCAGATTGCCCTGGACATTCAGCTGGTCTACTTGGAGTTGATTAAACATGCAGTGCAAACCCTCACAAAGCACTTTCCAGGGCAAAATACCCCCCTTTTGACTATCAAATGGCCCAAGATTTGAGAGGCACACAAGCCTTGAATCCCTGGCATCAAGCCTTTTATCAAATTTGGGCCACCTACCTATTGGGAAATGGCACATTGGGAGCGCAACTGTTCAATTGTGCAATCAGACAATTGATTCATTGCGGGAGCTAAAAATAACTGTAGCAACTTGCCATGCTGCAAATTTCAAAAGGTTCATGTTATAGCAGCCAATGAGATCTCACCCTCTTGGCCAAGCACAAAAATTCTGGGTAAAATTTTAAATCCAACTCCAAATGATGCCATCAGTTCTCTGGTGGCACAAAAGGCCACAGAATCTTCAGTAAGTATAAGTAGTGAGGGGGAGAAGTCCTCCTCACTGTTGAAATCTTAATAAAGCAAGTTTATGCCTAGAAATTATTATCTTATTGCAGAAATTGTCTATTTTTGCTCAAATTTAATTATTCTCTTTGCATCTATTTGTGAATCCAATACTCAATACAAACTTGCATATCCATATCCTCCTGGCCATACTCCTGTTTTCCTTGCCAAACCGCCCTGCACCCTTGACCTGGAGTATTTCCATCCCCATCACCTGGATCTGCCACCAGTAATAAAGGATATTCCAACTGCCCCTCCTCTTCCCAACGCGCCTCCCACCCAGGTGTTCAGCAAGCTGAGGTTCTTCTATATCACAGTATTGAGGCTGGCCAACCAAGTTGTGCCCCATACTGGGAGTTGGCGCCCCCTAGCCACTGCTCTAAACTACCTGTTCTGCATAGCACCAATTGTGTACATGGCCTTTCAGGCCCAGCCTGCCTCCCCTGTGGGAGTCCAGCCGGACTCTAGTATGGGCCGTGACAGTATGTCAGCCATATCAAAACTAGTAACCATGGGCCCCTATTTTCCTTTGATTATAGGGGCATCTTGTATGCTTTTATTTTTGACCTCAGCCTACTACCTAAGACAGTATTTGACCAAGAAACAAGAAAAGAACAAATACCAAGAAGAATTTGTTGCCAAGCCATCCCAGGTCCAGACTGTGAACATCTCCACCTTGAACCAGAATACTGCTGCCCTACAACCTTTCCTGGCCTGCCAAAAATGGACTTGACTGGCTTCATAAAAGGAATGATCATGATAAACACCTTGTTCTGCTCCAACCCCAAGAGCTTCAAAGACAACACCCAGAAGGTTAAGATGGTGGCCGCCCAACTGAAGGATGATACCAGAGAAACCTTCTTGACCTGCCTTGAGGAAGACCCAGACCTCATACTTTCCTACAATCAATTCCTGGAGAGAATGAACTCTGCAACTATCCCTGCTGGGGCCAAGACCCAAGCCTACATGGGGCTCATCTGCCTGACCCAGGGAAGAGACAACCTGGAGACCTATATATAACAATTCCTATGCCTGGAAGATGCAGCCAAGATTCCTGACGACATATCAGGCTTGCATTTCAGAAACGGTCTGAACCCACACCATGCCAGCCTAATGAGACACCACTAATGTGACCTTCCCAAAGACGAGCTCAAGGCTATTGCCAGAGGCATGGAATTCAGCCAACCACAAGGGTACCACACTAGTCAACCCTGGAATAACCAAACCCCTGGTACAAGTAGGCCCCGCTTGAACATGACCCCTGAGGAGTACCAACGTCACGTCAGAAGTGGACTATGCTTCTATTGCCACCAGAGTAGCCATTTATCCAAGAACTGCACTAGCTGCTCCAATGGAACCCAAGGAGCAACCATCTCAACAATAAATAACGCTTCACAATCTTATCCTATCATTGTCACTACCTTATGTTATAATGACCATGAGGTGAACACTGTAGCTCTCCTAGACAGTGGGGCAATCCTCAACTACATGGAACATAGCCTAGCTGAGAAACTTGGTGTATCAATCCAGGGAAATTACTGACTGGTAACCTTGGGTAACAAGACAAAAGACCTGTCCCACAAATGTGAAGAGTTTGTCTCCCTGAAGTTAAACAAGAGATTACTGCCCACCAGGTTCCACGTCATGGAGAAGCTTCCCAAACCTGTAGTGATAGGTTTTGAATGGTAGGTTGACCACCAATTGAACTTGGACTATAAGAACCATCAAGTGACTGTCATTCATGAGAGCCAAACCTTAGAGGTCCCCTGACTGAACCCTCAGCAGACGCCTGAGCTAAACAACATCACCATGGAATCCTGCAAAGCTGAGATCCTAAAATGTTTAAAGCCTTGGGAGTCCGTCTTCTCCAACAAAGAAGCCACCACCTTGCCAAAACATAGCCAGTTTGACCACGCCATTGACCTCCTCCCTGGAACCCAACCTAAGCATGGACCTGTCTATAGTTGTAACATGAAGGAACAAGCCACCTTAAGAGAGTACTTGGACAAGATTTTGAAGAAGAGATATATACGCGTCCCCAAATCTCCTTGTTTGTCCCCTCTATTGTTTGTTAAAAAGAAGGGTGGTGGCTTACGTCCTTGTGTCAATTACCAGGAGCTAAACAGCATCACAGGGAAGAACAGATACCCTGTACCCAATGCCAAAGACCTCTTGGACCAGCTTTCAGGAGCCAACGTTTTCTCAAAGGTTGATTTGAGGGACGCTTTTAACCAGATCCAGATCAGGCCTGGCAACAAATGGAAAACTGCCTTCAGGACTAGGCAAGGTCTTTTTGAATACTTGGTTATGCCGTTTGGACTGTGCAACGCGCCAAGTACTTTTCAAACTATGGTGGACGTGGTCTTGGGAGGACTCAAGGATTAGTGTTGTGTAGCCTACTTAAATGACATCCTCATTTAAAGTTGCATACCTGAGGAACATGTTAAACACCTTCAAGCTGTCCTACAACTCTTCAAGGAAAACAGACTCTTTTTTAAGCTCCAGAAATGTGAGTTTTTCCAAGAAGAAGTAGAGTTCCTGGGATACAATGTACTGAAAGAAGGTTTTGCAATGACGCCTGATAAAATAGAGGCCGTGACATCATGATCTGAACCTAAGAACCGCAAGGAGGTCAGAAGTTTCCTGGGCCTGGTAAACTTCTGCCAGGAATTTGTCCAAAAAATTTCCTCGATCTGCTTGCCCTTGACCCGCCTCACCTATGAGAAACACCCTTTTATGTGGGATGATACTGCCAAGTCAGCCTTTGAGTTGCTAAAGAACACCTTTGTTTCTGCCCCCTTCTTGGCAATGCCGGTTTAAAATAAGCCCTTCATTGTGGAAACAGACGCCTCTGACTTTGCATTGGGGGGGGGTGTTGCTTCAGGAGGGGCATTATAATAAGCTTCACCCTATAGCTTACTACTCAAGGAAGTTCACTCCACCTGAGTTGAACTACCCCATCTACAATAAAGTGATGCTTGCTATCATCCAGTCCTTGAAACATTGGAGAAGATACTTGTGTGACGTCAACCATTCTGTGAGAATCATGACCAATCACAAGAACCTGACATACTTCTTCAAACCCCAACAACTGAATCAGCAACAAGCTAGATGGGCCTTATTCCTAGCAGATTAAAACTTATCAATAAGCTACAAGCCTAGCAAGATCAACATTGTACCCAATGCCTTAAGCCAAAGAGCCAACATTTTTCCTAGTGCCAAAGAGATTGAAGAATTCAACACTAAATCCTTGCTGTCCCCAAACATTATTGAGCCAATGCTCCTATTCCTGGGGCTAGCCAGTAGAAGAGAAGAAATCCAACTAGCTCAGACCGTAGACCAGCACTGCATCTCCATCATGGAAGACTTAAAGAAAGATATCAACAATTGATACTACCAAAATTGTTACTCCCTATATGGAAACACCCTGCAGCTACATGGACGCACCTATGTACCAGAAGGCCCAATGCGCTTAGAGATACTGAAGGAATACCACAGCCCCCCATTATGTCAGGACACCCTGGACGTACCAAGACTCTCAAAGGGGTTCAGAGAACCTACATGTGGTCCAGGATGAAGCCAGAGATTGAAGGATAGTTCAGTGGTTGCAAGACATGCAGACGTACCAAACCTAAGCAAGGAAAGCCAGAAGGATTACTACAACCCCTTCAGATTTCAGAAGGCCCTTAGAAGTCAGTTTTCATGGACTACATTGTGGAGCTACCCAATTCAAAAGGATTCAACGCCATCCTTGTAATTGTTGATTGCTTAATCAAGATGGCTCACTTCATTCCAACAACAACCAAAGTAACTGCAAAGGAAACCACCACTCTATTCCTTAACCAAGTATTCATGAACCATGGACTCCCACAAGAAGTGGTCTTGTACATAGGCCCACAATTCACCTCAAATTTTTGGGCCCAAATCCTAAAGTACTTGAGAATAAAAAGATTGTTGTCTACTGCATACCATCCCCAGAGCAACAGACAGACCAAGAGAGTGAACCAGGTCCTTGAACAGTACTTACAATGCTACGTTAACTTGGAACAGAACAATTGGGTAACCCACTTACCAATGGCTCAGTTTGCGTTCAACAATCAAGACCACAGCTCCACTGGTATGTCCCCCTTCAAAGCCAACTACTTATTCAAACCCACATGAGATGCCCCCCACAGAGGAAGCCAACAACCCTGAAGGACAAGACTGGGTTAGCAACATCCAACATGTGCCAAGAAGAATGCACCAAGAACCTGAGAAGAGCAGTACAAGTATACAAGGATTTTGCCAACAAGAAACAAAGTCCTAGCCCCCCAATTGAAGTAGGAGACCTTGTGTATCTCAGCGCTAAGAACATCAAGACTACTGCCCCTTGTGCTAGTTTGAGCCCCCAACAAACAGGTACTTACAAATTCTTACAACGCATTGGTACCGTAGCATACCAACCAAAACTGCCCCCTAGATGGAAGATTCACGACGTATTCCACCGCTCCCTGTTATCAAAAAAAGAAAGGACCTTCTCTCCCGCACCAGATAGTGAGAACAGCTCCCCCACCCATCAAAATAGGAAGCTTCACGGAACATGAGGTTGAAGCCATCCTGGGACACAAACTCTGATACCAAAAACCTCACTTCCTGGTCAAATGGAAAAGATACCCCCATGAAGAGACTACTTGGGAACCTGAATCCAACCTGGAGAATGCTGCCATCCTACTAAAGAAATCTAAGTCTCAGAGTAAAGAGTTGTGCTCTGCAAGATTGACTATGGTAGGGGATGATTTCAGGGCCCAGATTGCCCTGGACAGTCAGCTGGCCTCCTTAGAGTTGATTAAACATGCAGTGTGGAAACCCCCACAAAGCACTTTCCAGGACAAAATACCCCCCTTTTGACTAGCAAATGGCCCGGGATTTGAGAGGCACACAAGCCTTGAATCCCTGGCATCAAGCCTGTTATCAAATTTGGGCCACCTACCTATTGGGAAATGACACATTGGGGGTGCAACCGTTCAATCACACAAGCAGGTGCTTGATTGCTTGTGGGTTCTATAAATAACTGTAGCAACTTGCCATCCTGCAAATTTCAAAAGGTTTATGTTATAGCAGCCAATGAGATCTCATCCTCTTGGCCAAGCACAAAAATTCTGGGTAAAATTTTAAATCCAACTCCAAATGATGCCATCAGTTCTCTGGTGGCACAAAAGGCCACAGAATCTTCAGTAAGTATAAGTAGTGAGGGGGAGAAGCCCTCCTCACTGTTGACATCTTAATAAAGCAAGTTTATGCCTAGAAATTATTATCTTATTGCAGGAATTGTCTATTTTTGCTCAAATTTAATTATTCTCTTTGCATATATTTGTGAATCCAATACTCAATACAAGCTTGCATACCCATATCCTTCTGGCCATACTCCTGTTGTCCTTGCCAAACCGCCCCGCGCCCTTGACCTGGAGTATTTCCATCCCCATCACCTGGATCTGCCACCAGTAATAAAGGATATTCCAACTGCCTCTCCTCTCCCCAACGCACCTCTCATCCAGGACTTCAGCAAGCTGGGGTTTTTCTATATCACAGTATTAGGGCTGGCCGGCCAAGTTGTGCCCCATACTGGGAGTTGGCGCCCCCTAGCCACTGCTCTAAACTACCTGGTCTGCATAGCGCCTATTGTGTACATGCCCTTTCAGGCCCAGCCTGCCTCCCCTGTGGGAGTCATACGGACTCTAGTATGGGCTGTGACACTCCTGCTAGTGCAGACCATTTTCCAGACTTAGAAATTGACTTCTTAACTAAATTGTCAGTCATTAAGAATGTTCTCTATTTTGTTTTCTTAGGCTTAATAAATTGTCTTAGTCCTTACTTCAATTCTTATACCTTTTAGGAGCTTTAGTGCAGTTGTTGTTGCAAACTTTACTGACCTTTTTATACTTAACAAACATTAATATTCTCGGGTTAAAGGCTCTAGTTTACAACTTTTGCCCCAAGCCTTCAGACCTTACATTATCTCAACTTCACATGGCAATATGCCATAATTAAACTTTTCTTTCTCAACCATTCTTTTGTTTGTGTTAGCAGTCACCTTATTTTGTACCTTAGCTTTATCATTTTTATTATATCTCATTTTGCTTCTGTTCTTTAAGAACAAGTTACCCCTTGATAAGGATAATACAGAGAACATTTCCACTCCCATAGTCAGACTGTTATACTAAATAACATTTATAAGTTTAAGCAATTATCTAATCTTTCAGATAGCACCTTTAATTTGTTAGTGTTCACACAAGCACACTTCCTAGCATATCCTTTAGAGTTCAATTCAGATTCTCAAAAGGTTATCTACCTTGCAAAGAAATTCAAGGGTCCCATGCACAGTTGATTCTGTGAGTTGTCTGTTTGTGATCCTTCCATCCTTGAGAGCTACAACCAATCTGTATCCAAACTGGTTGCACACGCTGCCAAGGAAGGAACTGAGGAGGAGTCCGCCATCATCCCAAACACGCACTTTTCAAACTGCACCCAAGGAACAGGCCCTTTGACCAACTACAACAAGCGCTTCTGTGAAATACAATCCTGATTAAATGCTACTCATTCCAAAGCTTGTGAATTCTATATGCTTGGCTTAAACCCTGATCTCAAGGCCTTCCTAATCCACCACAATCTACCCAAAGAGTTGGAACCATTCATGAATATGGTCTCCAAGTGGGAAAAGAAGTTCAGAAGTATATCAAATCCATTTCAACCACCCCCAATCACCAACCAGCCTACCACCCAACTGACACCTGTCTTGCACTCCTTCTCTACTGGAAGCCCGTTCAAACTTCACCTGCTTCTGCCTATGAACCAAAGGAGAATGGTGGGTACCGTTTAACTACCACCAAAGCTCTTTGCAGACAACAAAACAAGTTGTGCTCTTATTGTGGAAAAGCTACCATCTGGTGGCAAACTGCCCTGATCCTAGACAAATCTCTTGCCCAAGTCTGGGACTAGAACCTACACTGAACAAAACAACATCAAATTCCATAGGCTCTTCTAACAATACCCAGATCAACAGAATCCAAGCCCCTGTAAAAGTCTTATCTTCCCTTCATCCAGATTGTGATTCATGGCCCTGTCTCCAACATCAAGACATTTGCCTTGTTGGATATAGGTGCCAATGTAAACTACATTGACTCCAGACTATCCAAGGCTCTGAAGCTCACACCTGGTTTCAAGATTGATGCCCAGGATCCCAAAAATCTGACTGCAATAGCCTTTGAGATAAAGCCTTGCATTCTATTTCTTTTGGGAAAGTATGCTTTTCACTCCCAGTTTGTCAGCTCCAATTCACTAAACTTTCCTGTTTACCTTAGCATGAATTGGTGTGAGGATGTTGGCCTCATTGTCATATTCTAAGAGCGTAAGGTTGATTTCTTTGCACATGACGTCCCTTGCTCCTTAGATCTCCTAAAAAAGTAGCAGCTGCCCAATAGCTTTTGGAACTTCAATATGCTAAACTCCTGCACTATCCTCTCTTCATTGGAGACAGCCCTTGCCAACAATGGAATTACTCTCTGCAAAAGCAACTATTAAGAGGTATTCAGCAACAAGCAAAGCTATAACCTACCCCCATACAGACCCTACAACATTCAGATCAACTTGACTGAGAGAGAAAACCCACCCTGGGATAGAATCATACCTTTATTTGATGCCAAAAATAAGTTGCTTTTGGAATAGATCAACAACAAGCTCAGCAAAGGTTTCATTACTTGCTCAATATTGTCCTGCTCCTTGCTTATCTTCTTTTTTGCCAAATCCGATGGTTCCAAGCGGCCATACATTGACTATTGTGCCCTGAATGCAGTCACAATCAAATATTGTTGCCCCATTCCTTCCGCCAAAGCCCTCACAGACTGCCTCTTGGACAGTCAGATCTTCTCCAAGGTTGATCTCTGTACAGCTTTCAACCAGATCTGTGTTGCCAAGGGACACAAATGAAAAACTGCTTTTTGCACTCCCTTTGGCCTCTACAAGTACAAGGTTATGCCCTTTGGCTTATGCAATGCACCCTCAACGTTCCAAGCCCTCATGAACAAGGTAGTCCTTCCATTCCTGAACAAATTTGTGGTGGTGTACCTTAACAATATCTTGATCTATTCCAAGAATACTTCTGACCACATTGATCACCTAAGGAAAGTCATGGCTAGGCTTCAAGAGTATCATCTTTACTGAAATCTCTCTAAGTGTTGCTTTTTCCAAACAAGCGTGGGATTCCTTGGATATATAGTAACTAAGGAGGGATTTGCCATTGCCCTGAGTAAACTTGACGCCATCCTCTTGTGGCTGGTACCAAAGAACCGCAAGGAACTCTGTGGTTTCCTTGGCCTTGCTAATTACTGTCACAAGTCTGTCCCTGGATTAAGCAGCATTGTCCTCCCACTCACAAATCTAACCCCCACTAAGGTTGAGTTCAAATGGTCTGCTGAAGCACAGAACTCCTTTGAGTGGATCCACCACCTGTTTGCTACTCCCCCGGTCCTTCTCATGCCCAATAGCAACAAACCCTTCTTCCTGGAGACCAACGCCAGTGACTATGCTGTTGAGGCTGTCCTTCTTCAGCATGGGGAGATGGTATGCTCCATCCTGTAGCTTACTACAGCCAGAATCATCTTCCTGCTGAGAAGAACTACCCTGTTCATAACAAGGAACTGCTTGCAATTATTAAATCTCTCAAGCATTGGTGTTGTTACCATGAAGGAACTTTGGACCCCGTTAGCATCTTCACGGACCACAAGAACTTGCTGTTCTTCACTCAGGCCTGTTGCATATCCCAACAACATGCCCACTGGGTAATTGAAATTACCAACTCCTTGTTCACCATCACTTACAAGAAGAGATCCCTCAACATCCTCCCTGACCAACTCTCTTGCCACCCTACCACTGCTGACTCTGACCCTGAATACAAACATCTCAACACCAAAGCAGTCCTCCCAGTATCTGTCTTCATCAACCAGATCTTTTCAACCCTATTCAACTTCCCAGACACATATTCCATCCAGAAGGCCCAATCAGAAGACCCCGCCTCCAACAAGATCATCCAGGACCTGTTATCTGAAGCAATTTCCCCCTCAGAGTATTCACTTGGAAACTGTCATGGCCATAGTTTTCCCAGGTGTGGCTTGGCCAAAGCGCCACCACCCAGGGAAACCTGGCCCAAAGCCCCGCCTGCTTGTGGCAATCATAGATTTAAATCTAACAATCAATTGCAAGTGGGTAGTGGCACAGGAAATTGGGCCTGAGTGAGGCGTGGATGCCCCACGCCCAATTTTCCCTTCTATGACCTGCTGGTCAACAAATCCTGACCTCAAAGGAAGTCAGGTAACAGCTTACAGAACCACCATTGGTGGTATATGTAAGCTGCCTAAATATTGTATTCAAGGAGGCCACCTCATCAAGATGTACCCAAAGGCTTTAAGTAACAATTGTACCCACCAAACTACCTTAGTAGTTTGATATTTTACTCTCAATAAATATCTTGCCTCAATGATTCACTTATTTCAATATTTTCCAATCAGATTTGTAATAACCAGACTGCTAGATTCTGCTTTCTCACCTCTGCAATTTCCTGGTAATCTTCCACCTCCTGCTGAAATGATTCCTGAAACCTGCAAAATTAAATGTGAACCTATCTATGCTGCTGATTCCTTGACGTTGAGCCAAATTAAGGTCTTCCTGATGTACCTGTGCATAATCTTCTGCTGCACCTTTCCTTATTCACTCTTCAAGGGTTATCATTTACAAGTAAACACACATTGTCTCCTCCTAATTGGTAATATCATCCTAATTTGGGTGTACATTCCCCATTTGATTGATTATGACAAGCTCTCTCTACTTTACCCTGACAAGAACAACCTGCTTCTCTTTCACAAACTGGTTATGGTACCCAATAAGGATTTGCAGTTGCAAATTACAATTGGATTTCATAACTCCCTTCTTTCTGGACACTTAGGCTATAAGAGAACCTTGGCCTTTATAAATTCACACTACTGGTGGTAACAGATGGCAAAGACCACCAAGGAATACGTTGCCAGCTGCCTAGTATGTCTCAGAAACAAGAATCACACTTCCAAGCCATCTGGTCTTCTCTTACCCCTTCCAATTCCTGAAGGTCCCTGGAAAAGCCTCTCTATGGACTACATCACCCAGCTACCCTTGTCTGCAGGGTACAAAGCAATCTTAGTAGTGGTTGACCGCTTCTCTAAGGAAGCCTCTTTCTGCCCCTGCCACTCAACTGTCACCGCCAAACAAACTGCCGAGCTATTTGTCAAGTATATCTTCCCCTATCATGGATTCCCTTGTGACATAGTCTCTGACCGTGGTCCCCAGTTCACCTCTGCATTCTGGCAAGATCTCATGGCCTCTCTTGGGGTAAACTCTCTCTACAGCACTGCATATCACCCACAGACTGACAGACAAACCAAAAGAACAAATCAGACCTTGGAACAATACCTCTGCTGTTTCATCAATGAGAAGCAAGACAATTGGTCTGACCTTCTCCCCTTTTCCCAATACTCTTATAACACAGCATATCACAGATCAATTGGCATGACTCAGTTCCAAGCAAACCTTGGTTACACTCCTTCCTTCCTCCCCAACTTATAATGTTACTTCTGCTCACAGTCTGCAGCCAAACTTTCCACCACAATCAAGGAAACACAAAAAACTGATTGCTCATCTCCACTCTGCCATCATAGACTTCAAGAAACATTACAACAAGAAAAGAGTCACAGGCAAAAAGATTTAGCCTAGCAACTTGGTACTCCTCTCAACCAAGAACCTTCTGATTATTGTTGCCTCTTGCAAATTTTGTCCCCATTTCATTGGACCTTTCCAAGTTGTGGAGAAGATTGGAACTACCGCCTTAAGAATATCTCTTCCTGAGTACTTCTGCATCCACAATGTTTTCCATCATTCACTCCTCTTGAAGTTAAAGCAACCTCCTCCCAACCACCAAGCAAAGGTTCCACCTCCTTCTCTCCACCTCCAAGGTTCTGAGGAATAGGAAGTACAGGAGATCTTAGCTCATTGCACCCTCCATTCTGGCACTGAATACCTTATCCTATGGAAAGGCTATAAACTTGAGGACTCCACTTGGGAACTTGAAGGAAATATAAACCACTGCCAACAGTTGCTACAGAACTACCAAGAGCTCCAGACTAGCAGCTAGGGGGGATACTGTCAGGATTCACCTCTTTTCTTATAGCTGCTACTCTGTTTTTATTTTGTCTTAATTGCCATTTAAGTCTTCTCATGATTATTCTTATTAGTTTATTCATGCTCCCCTCTTTCCCCCCTTCATTTTCCACCTTTGGGGTCAAAATTAGGCTTTTTTAAAGCCTATTTACAACCTAAATGTTGGTTAGTATTATTTTCAAACTTTCCTTACCTTCTTCTACCAGATTCAAACCCTGGACCTACACGCAGAAAGTTAACAATCTGGCTTCAAATTCCTTACCTTTTACTATACACTTAATTACGTTTTCCAATCTTTGGACCTAGGTTTTCCCTTACTTTTGCTCGCTTTAACAACATCTAAGTATTGCTGTAACTGTCTTTCTCCTCCCAGTGTCCCCTGACGCAAACTTAACTTCTTTAATTTAACTTCAAGCCATGTGTTCTTTTCAGATCCTTTCCTTTACCAAAGTACTATTAAGATTCTTAGGTTAACTTCTCCATTCCAAATTTTCACCTCATATTCCCAAGCTTAAATAAAAAGGCTTGGTTCTCCAGTCTCAACAATAAGTTGATATTGTTTGACTTGCACCTCAAAAAAGGAACTTGTTAGATTTTTTGGCTTGTGTTTTCTTCTTTTTCAATCTTTCTCTTGCAATTTAACTTCTCCTTGAATTCTTAGATTTATGATTCCTTTTGACTACATTTCCACCAGCTAGGAAATATTTATAGTGGTATAAACACTTTAATATTTGATGGTTTTAACCCTCCTGCTAATGCTGATAATTACCCAGACCCAGAAATCAGCTTTCTGACCCAATCTTCAGTCATTAAGACTGGTCTTTATTTCCTTTTCTTAGGTTTAATAAAATTTTTAGTTCTTACTTCACTTCTTATAAGCTTTTGGGATCTTTAGTGCAGTTGTTGTTGCAAACTTTACCAACCTTTTTATACTTAACAAACATTAATATTCTTGGGTTAAAGACTTTAGTCTACAATAATTTACCCCAGGCCATCAGAACTTACAGAACATCTGCCCAATATACTGCTAATCTTATGATCAAGAATCAACAGGGGCACAGGGTTCAGCCCCAGCACCCTGGCCTTCAGGACGCCTGACAATCTGACAGGAGTTGAACAGGGAAAGCTACAACCCAGGGTTCCCAACAAGCCTCCCCTAGTAACAACCCCATACCTAGATTAATGGCGTGCCAAAGCCCAGGAAATTGAACACAAGCAGATTAAAGGAGGGGCAAAGCACCTCAAAGCTAGATACGCTGTAGGTGACCCTGTCTACACCCTCAATCCTAATTCTGCCAAGTTGAAATCCAACCACCTAGAATCCTTCAAGATAGCTGCAGTCTATGACAATTACACCTACCAACTTGAGGATTCCCAGGGAAACACCAATAAACTCCACCACAATTGCTTGCGTCCCTGCCGCGCCATCCCCACACAAAGGTTATTTGTGCGGACCTTCCCAGACCTTCCACAGACTCCAGTCTTGGTGTCTGACAACAAGCAGGGGGCAAGGGGGGTGTTGCAACCAAGTTTCCGGACTCTCCTGCTAACGTATCTTACAATACACAGGGGGCGCTTGATCAGTTGCCCCTTGATGTGTCTAACAACATGAACCAATCTGATGGTAATGTCAAACTTTGGGTACTTTCTCCCAATTAGGAGCACTACTGATTTGACCTGCTGATACCCACACAAGTTATTCCTTGGCTCCAAACCTTACATGGAACATGTCACCCCTCTGTGGCCTTGTGGCTTTCCCCATATGGTATATTAATAACAATATTCTACAATAAACAAGACCTTATTCTTATTATTATGTCCTTTCTATTGAACTGTTGTCTTCCCCGATTCCAAATACTGAATCCTCATTGGTTCAGTTGCAACAGGGGGTCAAGCTGTACCAAATGCTTTTGGGATCTCACAATAGCTGGACTTTCTATCATTTCCCCAATTGGTCTAGGAGCACCTGAGGCGCACAAGCCTGGGCTTCATCAATGTCATTGTGTTGGACAACGTTGGTCTCCACAAAGTGGCTGAAATTCTTGAGGAATTCCCAATGATTGTCACCAGCATTGCTGTGGGCCCCCAGCAATTGGCCACAGCAAATTTGCGCCTTCTTGTCCTCCCTGCCTATTTGCCCTTCCTAAATCCCATCAAGAAAGTCTTTGGGTGGCTCAAGCAAGTTTTCAAGCAAGGAACCCCAACTGGGACCGAGGACCTGTTTAATTTGCAGCAGGCTGGGATCCACACCCTCCCAGCTGAAACCATGACCAAATTCTATGACCACGCTGATTTGTTTATCCCTGTGTGCCTTGCCAAACAGCCAATCAATTAAAGGCTTATATTGTCCAACTTTTTTATATTCTCTAATTTACTATTCAAGATTTATTAATTATCATTTTATATTTAGATGTTTCCAAGCCTGCAATCACATTCAGCAGGACCATCAATGAAGGTTATTAATTTATTTATTTATAATCATTTTTATTATGACATCTAAGGGTATCCCAAATGCTTGATACTGGATTACGCAAATATAGCTATATCACTTTTGTCAAATAAATATAAAAATCAAATTAAAAGAGTTAAATGTAAAGTGTATGAATTAGAAGAAGATTTTATTGAGATATATTATTATGTTTTTATGGAAACCGTTTCTGCATTAAATTTTGAAAAACTTGTTTGCTAAAATAAGATTTTAAAAAATTATTTATAATAAAAAATATCTAGAGTATAAAGATGTTTATTGTTATATAGAAAAATTAAGTGCGCCTATAATGGGTTTGGCAGTATGTACCCACCCTGCAATGGAGGTGGCGCACAACCTCCACTGCCACACTTTGGACGGTGGGAGTGAAGCAGCAGCTTCTCTGGCGGGGCTGCAAACCCGTAAATTCCAGCCAGGACCAAGGCGTCCTGGATAACGTGGTCCACTGAGCAGTATCTGGGGGGGACCTTCTTCCAATCCAGGGAGAGCCTGGCCTCATTAATCCCAGGGAGACCCTGTCCAGGTCCTCTATAGACGTGGCCATCCCAAAGTAAAAGAGAAACACCAGGTAAACAACGAGGTGAAGCCTTTGCCCAGCAAAGGCTTCAGTAAACTCATACAGCTTATTGAACACAGTACTAATCTTCTTCTCATGTTTTGTTTTAGCAAATGTCAGCTCCATTGCTTGTAGGACCCCCGTCTTGTTGGCACTCCAGGCCAGCCTGAAATCCGCCAGGAGGATTTTTGTCTTCTTTACAACAGTTGCGTGCAACAGCCAGTTTTTCCTCCGTGCACCCAAAGTTGTCCAAGAGGTAAGAGATGGTATGCTCTACCAGGAAGCAGAAGCAAGCAGCTGCATGGGCCCAGCCCATCTCTGGTACATTCTTGAATGGGCGCGTCTGCAGGACGTCCCAAACAAGCTCAATGAAGTTTATACAGTAAACTCCACTGAGAACCACCAGGTCCAGGCAGACCAGTTGGGCATCTTTGTAGGTAGTAACTGCCCAATTTGGATGCCCCTTTGACATGCGTCAACCTGGCTAGCATGTCCCTTGTCATCAGAAAGGTACCATGGACCCTGTCTTCAGGCTCCTGTAAGACAGGGGGGACAGATAGAGCTGTTTGTCCATGTGAGTGGCATAATTTGAATAGAAGGTGGGTGGGACAAAAGGAATCAAGACCCAGCGGAGTTCATTGTCTATGTTTTCTAAAAACGGTAAGTATTTAGAAATTTTTATCAATTTTATTTTTTAGGTTACCTTCTTGTGTTTCCTCTTTGCCAGCCGCTTTTGGCAGGCTTGGCCATTCTTGGCGCAAGCAGTTGGGCGGGCAATTCTGTATCCTCAGTTCTTGCTTGCTTGGCTGGCTTGAGATGTGCATACATCTCAGGATTGTTGACCCAGACAGACGGCGCAGAGAGGGCAAAGGACTTGAATTGAAGGTCTTCCAAGACGTGCTTCTGGACATTTAAAAGCCGCTCAATTTGGGATTTTGGGGATGTCTGGCATCTTGGCCATGAGTGACTTAGCAGACATATTTTCAATTTTTTCCCTGTAAAAACGGCGGCCTTGACTTTTGCCTTGACCTTGTGGTCAATGTCTTTGATTTTTGCAATTGCAGAGTTGATATCCTTCAATAGCTTCTCCAATTCTCTCATATGATTTTTTTACTAACCTTTCCATATGTTTTTATAGCTTTTGCCCCAATAAAATCTGTATTATTCTTATACTTTTGCCTCTTTGTTTATTCCTGTTTTTTCCCATTTGCTACACTATCCCATCTTTTTACCCATTGTGTATATGCTTTACACTCATCTCAATATGTGTTATTTGCTTTGTGTTGGTATTGTTTCCTTAATTTCCCTATTATTTGTAGTACCCAAACATATCCCCTTGTGAAAATGTTAACAACAATTTCTTGATCAGCTAAATTTGAATTAGAAAATTATAGATTAACTGTTTTTAGATAAAGTTGTTACTGATCCAAATTCAAAACCCTGAATATAAACTTTAAGCCAATCAGGAGCCAAGTGATAAAGTGATTGTTATGACATAAAGGGTCATTCAATAATTCTTTGATGCATGTGCGCTAATTAATATGATTAGCTTGATCTTTTCTATTGTGTGCCATTGTTGCTGTGGCAAGTTGTTGGTGGACTAATGCTAACCCAGCAGCTGATTGGGCACTAGTCCACTAACAACTTGCCACAGCAATAATGACGCACAATAGCAAAAGATCAAGCCAATCATATTAATTAGAGCACATACATCAAAGAATTATTGAATGTCCCTTTATTTCATAACAATCACTTTATCACTTGGCTCCTGATTGGCTTAAAGTTTATCATTAAGGTTTTGAATTTGGATCAGTAACAACTTTATCTAAATACAATTAACACTATAATTTTCTAATTCAAATTTAGCTGATCACCAAATTGTTAATATTTTCACAAAAAGCTGTGTTTGGGTACTAAAAATAACTGTGTTCTGGATCTAGATACATGGAATAGTAAATATATGATTTTATAGAAATAAGCTGAACATAAAGAATAAAACAACTATAAACAAAGAGAACATGAACAATCAAAATTCAAAAAAAGATAATATAAATAGAAAATGTTTGGCAACAGGGGGTTTATTGGGGCGGGGAAGAGTGATGCCTAGTAGGCAGAATGGCGCAGGAAGGAAGAAGTAGAGGCAGTGCTGGCCTTGGGGGCTGAGATTGGGTGGGTGGGTGTCAAGATTGACAATTCTTCCCCTCTGGAAACCCAGGCCCAGGAGCGGGATTTGAACCCTGACCCTAGATCCCCCCAGGCCGCCCGCCCGTGTTTTTTTGGGATCAAGCCCCTGCAAGCTGAGGCTCCCGCTAAGCCCCAAAGCCAGAATACCAGCACTAGCTCTACCATGGTGGCGCCCAAGGAGGAGCCTCTCAAATTGCCTAATGGAGGCAGAAATGACGCCTATGTGAATTTCATGAGTTTGAAGTCCTATCAAGTAACCAACCAAGAGCCAACCCAGGAAAGAGTCACAGGCCTGCAGCCCAACCCCATGACCACAACGCTAGAGCAAGATAATCAGGTAGCCAAATCAAGATTCTTGACCATTGAAAGAGCTCCCAGGCTGAGTGCCATTTTGCTACCTTTAGACCTGAGTACCCAATTCCCCCGGCCCAGTTTTCCCCAATGCCCTGATGAACCCCCCATGGAAAATGTTAAGTTTGGAGGTGGGATGCTATATAGACCAAAGGACCCCGCGCTCCAAACTTATTGCCATTTTTGAATAAAGGTTATGTTACTTTGGCTTATACAGCTACTGCCATATTTTGTATTTGTCGTCTATCAGTTCAAACCAAGATCTCCCGGCCCTCCTGCCCCTCTGCCTGCAGTTTTCTGTCCACCTGGTATCCCCTTTGGGCCTGTTCATTTTACCAAATATCCATTAAAGCCCAAATATAAAGATTATACACCAGAGAAGATCATTGAACTTGACCCATTAGCATGCATTCAATCTGCCATCATATACAATTGCCAAGGCCCGTGGATATTCTCTATCCCCAAACTATTTAGAGGAAAATTCAACTATCTCCCGGCCTATAACATCTATATGGAACCACCTGTAACACCCAAACCAAAGCCAGCCTCTTCCCCTGACCTCCTGACTAACCATACCAGTAAGCTTTTCAGAATAGTGTACATCACCCTCACGGGGGTGGTGGACACCATTGTTCCAGCTGCCGGCCCGTGGTCTTGGGTGGGGAAGTCTGCTTCTTACCTTCTAAAGTTAGCTCCTCTCTTATGGTGGGCCCTGCCTGCAAAAAAACCCGGCCCAAGTTACCCCCAAACCAGCGGGCCAGCCGCCTGAGAGTGAATCCCTGACATTATGACAATCTTTATAAAACCTGGTACCCTGAGCCCCAAGATGTTGTTATTTATTGGGGCATCTTGTATGCTTTTGTTATTGATTACCACTTATTACACCTATAAAATGACCATGAACCTGATCTCTCCCATGTGAAAGAATATCAACCTGATTGACCCAAAAAGAACCAACACTGCCACCACTGTTACTGACAAGGCCCCTTCCTCACAAGTGTGAAACATGATTGTGAACCAGTCCCTCACCAAGGTGGAGATGCCTCAGATGGGGAAAATCACGCTTGAAGAAGCTAGACGCACCATGCCGGTCCTCCGCCTGCATTTCCTTACCAACGCCTCCTCTTACGCCAGTGACATCAAGAAGATCCTTGGGGTTACTTCCATGCTATCAGGGGACGCCTTGAACTGGTTTGGAAAGGCCACAGCTGAGGACGTTGAATTCTGCTTAGACTATGCCAAGTTTGAGGCTGAACTAATGGCCACCAGTGAAGACCGCAACACCAGATACTACACCATGAACTCTCTGCTAGAAATTTGACAAGGCCCCCGAACCATCCAAGTGTACATTGACAAATTCCTAAAACTGAATATCCGTACCCAACTCAAGGACAAACTGGCAGCCATTATCTTCCAAAAGGGCATCAACCTAGCAATAAAGGACTTGTTGAAGCACCATCTGCCCACCCTCAGTCTAAACAAGCTAATTCCCCTGTGCAAGGGGCTTAGTATGAATCAAGAGAACTCTGGCCCCTCCCAGACCCGCCAGACCCAGACACCAACCCCCAACAGAAAAGGGATGACCCCTGACAAGCTCCAACAACACCACCACAAAGGACTCTGCTTCTACTGTCACAAGGCGGGTCACTTGACCAGAGCCTGCCCTAAGAAGAACACTGTCTCAACCTCCCTGGCACAAATAAATACTTCTTCCCAGTCTTAAAAATTCATCCATGTGACTGTAGATGTAGCGGGTAACAAGCACAAGACTGAAGCCTTTATTGATACAGGGGCAGACAAAAGTTTTATTGACGCCAGCCTAGCAGAGGAATTAGGCCTGACAGCCTCAGAGCGTAGTCTTCAAGTAATCATGGGAAACAGCTCCCTGGACACAGGCTATGAGTGTGAACAAGAATTCCTGTTGATCATTGGGCACCATGTATACCCGTCATCCCTGATCCTCCTGACAGGACTACCCCACCCCTTATACTGGGTGACTCCTGGTCTGACAAACATGGCCTGGTCCTGAACTACCGCAAGCAAACCGCCATGTTGGGCCAACCAAAATCCTGTGACACTGTTCCCTTTTGCATGAACCAGGACCGTCCCCCTGTCAACAAACTCTTGGCTATGAAGTTAGAACCTAGTGTTGCAATATTGCTTACCCCCTACAGAAATGGAACCATGTGTTTAGCAAAGAGGCAGCCACCAAACTACCCAGTCATTCAATCTGCAACCATGCCATAGACCTGCTGTCAGGGACACAACCGCACCACGGCCCCATCTACAGCTGTAACCATTGTGAGCAAGTGGCCTTGAAAGCATACCTTGAGGATGTGACAAATAAAGGGTTCATCCGGGTGTCCAAAGCCCCCTGCTTATCGCCCATGCTGTTTGTAGGGAAAAAAGATGGTGGGATGCGGCCATGTGTTAATTACCAAAAGCTGAACAACATCACAGTGAAGAACCACTACCCCATTCCTAATGCCGACGACCTCTGCAATGTACTGACCGGAGCCCAGGTGTACTCTAAAATTGACCTCTGGGACGCATTTAACCAAATCCAAATAAAGGAGGGGGATGAGTACAAGTCTGCCTTCAAAACTTGGTATGGGCTATATGAGTACCTATTGATGCCTTTTGGCCTTTGCAACGCCCCTAGCACCTTCCAAAGGATGATTAACACCGTTCTAGGGGAATACCTTGACCACTTTTGTGTGGCATATCTGGATGACATCCTCATCTACAGCAAGTCTCACAAGGAACACCTGCACCATCTGGACCTCATATTGGAGAAACTCTCCCATGCCAATCTACACGCTAAGCTCAAGAAGTGCAAATTTTTTCAGTCTGAGGTAGAACTACTGGGATACATAGTAAAGACTGGTGGCTTTGCAATGGCACAAGACAAAGTAGAAGCAATCACAGCCTGGCCAGTACCCAAGTGCAGGAAGAATGTGAGAAGTTTTTTGGGCCTGGAAAATTATTGCAGAGATTTCATCAAAAAAATTTCTCACATCACCCTGCCCCTGACCCGCCTGTGCTCTGACAAGGTCACCTTTGCCTGGACTCCGGAGTGTATTACCGCTTTTGAGACCTTGAAACTTGTCTTCACCTCTGCTCCCGCCCTGGCCATGCCAAATCTCTCCAAACCTTTTGTCCTGGAAACTGACGTGTCTGATTTTGCAGTAGGATGGGTCCTTCTTCAGGAAGGAGGGGATGGTATGCTACATCCTGTAGCATATTACTCCAAGAAGATGCTACCTGCAGAAGGAAACTACCCAATATATGACAAGGAGATGCTAGCCATAATGAAGAGCCTGAAACATTGGCGCTGATACCTATGTGGTGCTGAACACCCAGTGAAAGTCCTGACAGACCACAAGAACTTGGTCTACTTCTTCAAACCACGTCAGCTTAACCAACGACAAGCAAGATGGGCCCTAGAGCTGGCTGACTACACCCTGACTATATAATACAAACCAGGGAAGGTGAACGTGGTACCCACTGCCCTAAGTAGAAGAACTGACCTGGCACCCACCCACCTAGAAACCCGCGACCACAACACTCAAGTACTCTTGGACCCAACTAGCCTAGGCATCCACCTGGGATTGATGAAGATCAGAGCCAGCAAACCAGAAGTAAAAAGGGACCAAGCATTAGACAAGTTTATCAAGACCCTGATTGCAGACCTCTCCAAATCCTTGGATAGCGCCCACTACCAAAAGGGCTACTTGTTGAAAGGAATCACGCTAATGCCCCACAACAGAATCTTTGTGCCAGAAGGGGACATCAGAATCAACGTTTTGAGAGACTACCACAACTCGGAGATGGCGGGACACCCAGGTAGGCTCAAGACCCTCCAAAGCATCAGAAGGAACTTTGCCTGGCCAAAAATAGATCAAGACGTGATCACATACCTGAAGGGGTATGAGACCTGTGGACAGACTAAAACTAGCAGAAACAAACCTGAAGGACTTCTAAGACCCTTGGATATACCCAATGGGCCTTGGAGATCTGTCTCCATGGACTATATTGTGGAACTGCCGCCATCCCTCTTGTATAATGCAATCCTAGTCATAGTAGACCGCTTCACCAAAATGGCATACTTTGTACCAACCACCACCAATTGCACTGCAGCAGAAACAGCCCAACACTTCCACGACCGCATCCTCACGCAACATGGGACACCTGAGGAAATCATCACAGACAGAGGACCCCAATTCACGTCAAACTATTGGACACAAGTGATTAAAGACTTAAGAATCAAGAGATGTGTATTGACCTCCTACCACCCACAGACAGATGGCCAAATTGAGCAGTGAACCAGATCCTTGAACAATAACTCCAATGCTATGCCAACACTGACCAAGAAAACTGGGCAAAGATGCTTCCCATGGCCCAGTTTGCGTACAACAGCAAGGACTACACTTCCACAGGAATGTCCCCATTCAAAGCCAACTATGGATTTGACCCCACCTGGGACCCTCAGATTGGCAAAAAGGAATCAAACACCACTGGGCGCTCCTGGATTGAACAGATTCACAACACACAAAAAACATGCTTGACCAACCTGAACCGCGCAGTGCAGACATACAAAGCCTTTGCTAATTGCAAACAAACCCTGGGCCAACCCTTACAAGTTGGAGACAAAGTATACCTAGACTCCCCGAATGTACCCCTCCTGGAAGATCCATGATGTGTTCCACTGCTCCCTGTTGTTCAAAAAGGATGGAATTTGCTTCCCCACCAACAGATTAAGACAGCCCCCCACCCATCCAAACAAACTGCAGTGAGGAATATGAAGTTGAATACATACACAGCAACCAAAATCACTACCAAAAACCCCAGTACTACGACAATTGCTAAGGATACCACTAGAAGAAAGTACTTGGGAACCACTGAGCAACCTGACTAATGCCCAAGAAGCCGTCCAACTCTACCTGAAAAAGAAGAATCAGAAGGAGGGGAGCCCGGGGGAAGAAGGATTTGATGTCAAGATTGACAATTCTTCCCCTCTGGAAACCCAGGCCCAGGAGCGGGATTTGAACCCTGACCCTAGATCCCCCCAGGCCGCCCGCCCGTGTTTTTTGGGATCAAGCCCCTGCAAGCTGAGGCTCCCGCTAAGCCCCAAAGCCAGAATACCAGCACTAGCTCTACCATGGTGGCGCCCAAGGAGGAGCCTCTCAAATTGCCTAATGGAGGCAGAAATGACGCCTATGTGAATTTCATGAGTTTGAAGTCCTCTCAAGTAACCAACCAAGAGCCAACCCAGGAAAGAGTCACAGGCCTGCAGCCCAACCCCATGACCACAACGCTAGAGAAAGATAATCAGGTAGCCAAATCAAGATTCTTTAACCAATGAAAGAACTCCCAGGCTGAGTGCCATTTTGCTGCCTTTAGACCTGAGTACCCAATTCCCCCAGCCCAGTTTTCCCCAATGCCCTGATGAACCCCCCCATGGAAAATATTAAGTTTTGAGGTGGGATGCTATATAGACCAAAGGACCCCGCGCTCCAAACTTATTTCCATTTTTGAATAAAGGTTATGTTATTTTGGCTTATACAGATACTGCCATATTTTGTATTTGCCGTCTATCAGTTCAGTTCAAGATCTCCCAGCCCTCCTGCCCCTCTGCCTGCAGTTTTCTGTCCACCTGGTATCCCCTTTGGGCCTGTTCATTTTACCAAATATCCATTAAAGCCCAAATATAAATATTATACACCAGAGAAGATCATTGAACTTGACCCATTAGCCTGCATTCAATCTGCCATCATATACAATTGCCAAGGCCCGTGGATATTCTCTATCCCCAAACTATTTAGAGGAAAATTCAACTATCTCCCGGCCTATAACATCTATATGGAACCACCTGTAACACCCAAACCAAAGCCAGCCTCTTCCCCTGACCTCCTGACTAACCATACCAGTAAGCTTTTCAGAATAGTGTACATCACCCTCACGGGGGTGGTGGACACCATTGTTCCAGCCGCCGGCCCATGGTCTTGGGTGGGGAAGTCTGCTTCTTACCTTCTAAAGTTAGCTCCTCTCTTATGGTGGGCCCTGCCCGCAAAAAAACCCGGCCCAAGTTATCCCCAAAACCAGCGGGCCAGCCGCCCAAGAGTGGATCCCTGACAGTGGGGCTGGAAAGTGGGGGGGGGTGGCGGGGGTAGGGGTAGGAGGATTGCGTGTGATGGCTGCCATATAATGCTTGTTGTATTTCTCATTAGCTGAATGGGCTGGTAGGTGGCAGTGGCCTAAGATAGAAGGCACTTATCCTTACGTGATTGGTTGCCCATGTTCATGTGGAAGACAATTTGGACAAAGAAGTCAGCCACCATTTGGCAACCAAAGAGAGAACTGTGATCAAGAACCCCAAGATATAGGTCATTGAAAGCCTGAGGGCGGCGCTCCTGTAGTGTGGATCCAATGTTAAAGAAGACAATATCAGTCAGATGGATGTCTGCGTGGCTGGTGAGGTATACTGAGGCCTGGTGCCCACGTCCCTAAATGGCCTTGAGGGCAGTGGAGCTACCCTCCATCTAGTGGCTCAAGAAAACCTGATGCTTTGAATTTGAGCCATCCCAGAAGTCAAGTAATTCACTGAGGATGTGGTTGTATGAGTAGTCATTGGTTAAATCTGGGTTTGTCTGATAGTAGACAAAACCTTTGGCTGAAATAGCCAGAAATGCACCAATGAACGTCCCCTTCTTGACCTTCTTCCTCCCTTTTTGTGTGGCGGCTCTTCCTTGGGCGCCAAAATTGTCAAAAGCTATGGATAGCTTATAGTAAGAGATGAAAATGATGTCATCTGGTAAACTTTTCAGGCATTGGACCAGGGTTGACTTGATGTCAATATCATACAGGGAATCATCAGCACCATCCCACTGGACGCCGGCAAAATTGGTAAGAACCTGTATGAAAGCCACCTTTCCGTGCATCCAGAGCTGCACCATGCGCTCAGAGACCCATATGTTATGATGTTCAAGCTGTTTGTGGGCCTGGGTTAGGGGAAGCTTGGGGTCTCGCTGGAGGAGGTCAAGCATGATTGGGTATGCCTCAGATATTTGTGACTTGGGGCCTTCTTGGGCTTCTTGGCTGTCCCAATCAAATTCCCCTTGTTCATCAGGTTGTTGAATTCCCACATGACAGTAGCTTGGATAAATTGCAACTAGGCAGCAATTTTTTCCCAGGACAGACCCTGTAGATTCAGTGCCACAATTTCCTGAAGAATTTGGGCGGTGATGATTTTCCACTTGGGGCGCTGGGCTGGGGGAGCTGAAGCCTGATTGGCTGTAGGGGAGCAAGTTGGCTGATGGCAGGAAGTTGTTCCAAATCAAGGTTGCCATCCTTATTGGTTGTTTGGTGGGCAGCTAGTGCAGGGGTGGGTACGGGAGCAGGGGCAGAGCTAGACTCTAAGTGACTCTCAAACAAGTCAAAGCCATAGGGGTTGGTGGTAAGGTACAGGTCAGCTTCCTTGTTACCCACCTCAAAGGCTTGGGTGTAAAAAGGTGCCTCCACGTTCTGAGCCTTGCCTCCATTGAAGCTGATCTGGCTGCTGCTGGCTTGGCTGCTGGCGCCGTCAAAGTATTGCTTGTAAAAACCATTGTAAAAAACCTAGGATAAAATCACTAAAAGTAGAAATTTTAAAATTTAATGATTTATTTTTATTGTAATCTTGAGTCCATATTTGGAAGATTCTCAAAACCATTCCATACAAATCTGGAGCCATTAAAATGAATAAAATGCCTCTGTTCCTAAATTGGATAGCTGTTGATTGGCTGTTCAACTGTTATTTTTCTATTTTAGGCTGCTCACACTACACATCTTGTGTGACTTCATTTTATTTTGTGCTTGTGGAATATCACTTCTAGATTGCTCCATTTTGTTTCATTTTAGTCTTCTGTTGGTGCCTCATATTAATCCTAATTGGATTATAATATACTCTGGAATAGCATATATCCATTTCACTTGTTGTGTCAGTTCATTTTGTTTGTGGTTTGAACTACACCGCTTGATGTTTGATATAATTTCATATAATGGGCTAGTAAAATTTTGTTTTTTGTTTGACAGTTCATTTATTAACCAAAAATATTTAAATTATTTGAATCCTGAATCTGGCGCGATTTGGATTTGTTCAAATCTGAAATCATTTTGCTTAAATCTGAGGTATTTTTGGTTGTTGCCATAGCTTTTAAAACTACTTTAATAGATCAGGGCTGGATGAAAAAGATAACACTATGAAGCATATTGAATTGACAGAGGTAAGGATGTGACTCGGAAGATTGGGTAATATTATCATCACATAGTCTTTTCTGAGTCAAAGTGTATTTGTATACTAGGACATTGTATGTCTTATCATTCCCTTCTCTGCCTAGTATGAGGGTAATGATTACTTGGTCTAAATATAGAATGTCTATATAATAAGCAAAAAACGGGGACCATCAGCCAGCTTGAAGACAATGTTAACAATAGGCTAATTCTAAGATGTCTTCTTCAATAGAAGGACTTATTACTTCAGGCAAGGAGATTTCACAAGTTGAAGAAGGTGAAAAACTAGTGAATATAGTGTTGAAAGAGGTAAATGTGGGGCTTGTTTTCCCTGTAGTGAACACCATTTTTTTGTGTAATTATTTGGGCTTAGCTAAAGAATATTACAGGGAGATCTTAACCATAGAATTAGCTTTTACTAGCCTGTGCTTCTTTTTCAGGGATAAATAAGGGTTTAACTTAAAGCCATATGAATGCAGCATGTTTAATAAACTTCTTTAGGCGGGCTAGGAAGGGTTAGCCAAAGTACAGAAAACATAAAATAAAATATAGTTAGTTGGACTTATTTTTATTGAGAAATAGATTTAAAAGTGTATAATGTTTTGGAGAACCATGAAACTGATAAGGAGCGCCTTTTGGGGAAGCTTCAAATATGGAATTAAGAAAGAAGAGAAGTATATTTTATTGGATAAAACTTTAGACTTATATATGCTTAACTGTGGCGGGGATCTAGTTGGATTGAACCTAGGGGTTTGTCATGTGCTAGATGGGTTTGAGCCACTGGATACTTGGACGGTCAGGTAATATTGCTTGGTTACCATTCTTGGTATGTCAAATGGTATATTGGAAGGGGACTAAATCGGGCGATGGCTGGATGTTAAGTAGGTTGGCGGTAGCCAAAATGCTTGTACATCCAGACCCTTGACAAAACATTAAATAGGCAGAATAATAAAATGCCATCAGTATAAACGGGGTGTAGATTGCTAAGACTACAGAAAGTAAGGGAAGTTGGGATCAATCCTTTTAAGTATTTATCAAATCCTTGATATCCAAAAGGGAAGGAAGGTCATTAAAGCTGAAATTCAGACCTAACACAGTCAAAGTCAATAGTGTCTGGATGTGCCCATTCACAACACCTTGAATTTGAAGATCATGTGTCAACTTTCTCTTTGAAGCTATCTACTTGTATTCCCTGACTCACACTTCTACCCAATTGGTAGTACAACCTATTTCCATGTATATCACTTATGATATCAACATGAAACACCCTATTCATAAATATAAAGATGATTCTACCAAGATACAAAATATTGACTACCTAGGATTTAGTATATTATTTCAAACTTAGATTTTTTATGTTTAAATTAACTATTGTGATAGAAATTCAATAGTTGCATAAAGTAATCTAAAGAGAATACAATAAATGTGGGTTTAAAGTGATTTGAAGAACATCTATTAGAAAAATTACAGTCTATGTTCCCTTATTTTCTATCAAATCAAAAGAAGGGTTAACTACATAAATCAAGGTGATAGCATATAAAATTAGAACAGATTATAGCTTTGCTAACCAAACAAACTTTTGCAGGCTATCTAGGAGATATTCAAGATGATAGCACCTATGCTTTTCAGTACCATGGTTTATAGCTGTGAGGATAAACAAAATCCACCCAGCTGAAACAAACCAACTGAGCTCAAATCAAAATCAATAAATTTGGATTAATCAACAGTAGATTTGGGTTCTATCCTGTTTCTTTCTGAGCTCAGCTGATTTCGTTTGCTGCTGAGGAGACTCTGTTTATCCTCAAAGCGGTAAAAACTACTACAGCCCCATTACTTTTCTATGAACTCCCCAGCCCTTATGAATATTTTATTTCTGTTACAATATTCTGGTATCTTCTGTTTCCAAACTCCTCTTTCTTTTTAGGTTTGGTGAGTAGGCCAAACAATTGTACACTTTAGATGCCTTTATTCATATGAGACACCTGTTGGGGGCCCAATATCCAATTGATTCTATTCTCAGACTCACATAAACCTGTTGAGGCCAGTCTATATCTGGTGGGTTGTCACGGTTAACTTATCCCGGAATGATAGGCTTTTATGCAATGTACCCTTAGCAGCTGGGCAGAATCATGCTTCAGAGCAAGTGCTATCTTTTAAATGAGCAGTGCTCCTAGCATGACAGTTACTCTCCCAAAGCCAATAGTAATTTCAGTATTTGGTTGGAATCTTTGAAGGTAAAGAAATATAAACCTCTCTGAAACATCTTTGTGACATGCTTGCATAGAGAAAGTGTGAAAATTGTACCAATGAAAATATTTGGTTGGTCAATCATTTAAAGACTGCACCAGCATCTATATCTCTTTGTTTTGTAGGAAGATGTAACGAAGCGATCAGATATTTGCCCCAGATAACCATCTACATACAAGCGATTTCCAACTGAAGGTGGGTGAATCAAGGCTGGGTGCAAGTCAAAAGATTTCCAATGGTTGGGGTTCTACCAGCCTGTGTAGGGTTATAGCCACCCATGCTGTAAAATTTGACGGATAGTGCATTGTTGAGGACGTTAAGCCAAGCGTCACCCTTAATGCAAGTGACAGCTTCTATTGTGAATATTCTATTTATAAAAATAATAAATGTTATATATAGCTTGGTATGCAAGAGTCTGGACATTTGTAAAACAATAGAAAAATATTAATTTAAAAAAGTTAATAAATGCTGCCCAGGAAGCTGTAGCTAAGCCAAAATACTACTCTACAATTTGCGTAAAAAAATACCCATATCAGCAAAATTTGGCTCTCAAGCATTTGTTGGTTTTGGAACCAGACTTAGTTCTTCTTGGTTGAAGATGAAACATTGAACACAGGAGAACCAAATTTATCGCAGACTTAAGAGTTTATAAAGAATAACCATTAAAAGTATATACTTCATTTAAAGGGCATGTATTTATACTAAAGAAAAGGCTTTTTAAAAGCTTGTTTTATCAGTTACCTTTATTAGACATAAGCATTATAGAACAGATATATCAGTTTATATCTTATCAGAAAGGCTAAGAGTGACCATAAAGATTGAAGAAACATAATCCAAAGAGCGAGGCGATCTTCTCGCATTGGGCCCCTCTTAACAAGTATGAAGCTCAACAAGGTGAAGTTTGTCATTGAGAGCAATCCATGTGGTGAGGTATTGCCTCTTTCTACAGCGATAAAACCAAGGAATTCAGTCACGGAAATCAGGCGAAGCTGTAGAGGGTTCAATTTGACCTCTTGGAGATTGGCACGGCTTGCTTCAAGTAGTCCTGTATCGGTATTCAAGCTAGAATCACGATTAGAAAAAAAATATGTATATTCGTACACTGGCATTCTATGACGAGGACAGGGAAGAATGTGGAAGATTTGAGGAGCAGAAAACACAAAATTAAAGATCTGAGGAGCAAAGAAAAGCAAAAGTGTCTTTGAAAAGTGACCAAGTATCCCCACTACAGCAAAAACCATTCCGGCGAAGTAACAGTACGTATCGCCAACAAACGCTTTAGCAGGATACCAGTTACACCTCAAAAGAGGAAGCGAAACAGCCAAAAAAGGCACCAAAAGGTAAAGGGATAGAAGGTGTTTAGCCACAATGCCGGGGAATTCATCCTGCAAGTGTACGAGATTGAAAATTATCAAGGTTGAGGCCAAAACAACTGACTGGCCAATTTCAACGCCATTGGCTCCGGCTAGGATATTGATTGCATTGGTGCAAAAGATGGCCACCATTCCCATGTAAACATAATAAAGAAACCCTGCATAAACATTTGAGAAAATCATCAAAAGAAAAAATACCTAAATCCAGTAGTCCTGAAATAAACCTATTCAAGGGGAAGGGAACCACGACATATGTGACTCCCGCTGAGATATAATATACTATGAGAAGGGGAACTGCTGCAACTGCTGGCATTAATACTTTGTGACGCCATTTGATATCAAACACATCATCCGCAAAGCCAAGTAAAGTCATGGCCTGTATAGAGAGAAGGCCAGAAAGAAATTGGCTAAACTTTTCTGAATCAGTTTAAAAACACTAAAAAATTACTTCAATATGAGGGTTTGTGGAGCCAGTCTTCAGAGCAGCGGGTTCAGAATCAGAGTAATTTTTGGTCCAATTATAAGCGAAAGGAAATGGCAAGAATAAGTAGATAGTAATTAGATATACAACAGCCGAAACCAATCCCAAAGATTCGGGCCTATATAATAAAACGAATTAGTTTTGTTGATTAGAAGGACTTTAGCAAAAAGCGAAACACCATAGAGGTATATTGAAACTATAAGAGTACCCTAGTCAATTAAAAAGGGTGAAATAAGTCAGATGAGCGATGGTCGCTCTTAATTATGAGTTTGAAATCAAGATTATGAAAAATTACAAAAAGTACACTTGGTATTGAGCTGTTTCTGTCAGAAAAATCAAGGAAAACGAAACTTTACGAAAAGGATCAATTGTATAGACTTACAATAAAGGTTTTGAAGCTTTCAATCGATCTCTCCCTGATAAATTAGCCTTCAAAAAAATTCTCGGTTGCATAAGGAATAACGAGCTGAGTGGCAAGATAAGCCAAAAATGAAAATCCAAAGCAAGCAGAAACTGGAGTAGTGAAACTATTATGAGGGAGGATTGAAAATAAACCGACTGTAGCGGCCAAGGCGCCCATTAATATTGGTGGTGAGGTCGATGAATTTTGAGAAGCTGCATTTTCTTGAGGCTGAACCTGCGCAGTCATTGCAAATAAGCAGGGAGTCTAGTTTTTATCAGAAGTTATAAATGTAAGCTTTTAAACACAGCAATCAAGTCTAAATTAAAATTAATAATCCTTCAGTCTTGTTTTTATATGGCAGCTTTGGTTGCTTTATATTTCATCGATTGATGACTGTAATAAAGGTTCGTGTGTAGCATTATTATTTGTCAAAATTTAGAAGTAACCAACCAATCCAGCTTGCTAGCGAAGCAGCTCATAAAACTTCAGGGTTATCATGCTTTAATGCGTGTATACACACCCTTGTTAGCTGTAAGTGTGACCAATGGTTTGTTTACACATTTTAATTGAATAAGAAGCCACATTTCTTAATGCAGCTTTGAAATGAAAAATAAAATTTGGTTCGTTTATTCTAAGCTGTGCTGCGGCGAAAGCAATCGAGCTTCGATTATTCAAAATCTGTAAAGCCCTAAAAATGCCTTTAAATACTCAGTCGTCGTAAATAAAGCTTGGTCTCTTGATTGGTTAATTATGACCAATTTTACATATTCATTGTTCTCCACAACAGCTGATAAAAATATGGACTAGTCAAGATTTGACTAATAAAACAACCCAAATACTAATCTAGCTTGAGCTACAATTAGAATGAGTTTGATCCAGCCCCAGGTTATTCAAAGATACCAAATCTGGGAAAGCTGCGTAGGTCAAAGTGCCTAAAGTTGAAAATGAGACCCCCAAAAGTGAATACGTTAAAACAATATGTTAAGCTTAACGATTGAAATGAGAAAATGATATTTCCAGCACTTAAATTTGAAGTCAAAAGCATTATAAATATAAAAAAACAATTCAAGATTTAAATCAGCCTATAAGGTCCCCATGAAGCTAATTCCTGAAATAAAAAACATATACCAGATGGCAAAAGTACGCTAAAATCACCAATATCTAGAACAATAAACTTATTTTCAATCCCAATTCACACAAGAATTTTTTGTCCCACTTCCAAAAAGTCAAAAAAAAGACCAACCAAAAAATATTGTAATAGATTTATGCTTAATATACAGTAGCTTTCAAAGCTATGACGCTAGGTGAAAAACTCATCTATAAGTGTCGAAGATATACTTCTATGAAGTATAATAAACAAAATAAAGGGGTAAATTAAGAAGGGAATGATACTTTATTGATGTGATTTTAGAGGATTATATAGTATCATGGGAGGCCACATGCTATCCATGTAGGTCATGGGGCTTATCCAAGTAGTTGTTCCTCTTGGGACTCAAAATGTTTGATTCCCGTAATAGATGGGTGAATGATAAGAGTGCCACCAACTTAATCATTAGTTGGGGAATCACTCGGGAATTACTTTCCCAAGAGGGAGCAATCAAAGATGTTGTAACATCTCTCCCTGGGGTATTAGAAGGTGGAACCTTAGGGATTTTCTTGAGAGCATTGGGAATTTGGGTTTGGTATTGATCCAGTTTTTGCATTGGGGCAGGAAGCCAAGAGTTACATTGAGCTGTTCTTGCTTTGCACAGGCAGAGTCAGTCATGGTGCATACCCTTGAGTTTGTCAGGATACCAGGAGTACTGCCGTGAAGTGATTGGTTGTAAACTAGCCGTCACTATACTCACACATTGATCCATTAAGCTCGGTGAACCAAAGGACAATGTTACTCTTGCTCTGGATGATAAATAGTCCAACTGATCAACTAAGTTGCACTCTGAGTTCATATTAACTAACAATCATCTGATCATTAGTTTAATATTGGGCTAAGTAATAGAGGAAACTGGGCTGTAACTAGAGGATTCTGGCGTTCTGTGACTCTCATTAATCCCCTCTCTTACTATATAACTCTCTCCTTGATTGATTAAATAAAGATTGATTTACATAAACTATAACTTATTATACACATTAGGATGAAGGATTTATCTTAGCTTAATCTTTAATAACACATAAGGTTGTATTTGAGTTAAGCAAAAGTAGCTATCAATCACCCGATAGCTGAAGTTACAACAAGTACTGTGATGCTCCTGCAGGTGAGGGAGGAGTTGAGGCAGGTACTGGCATGCCCACCAGATGATAGGACCTACCTTTAACAGGTAGGAAAGGGCCTTCCCAGCCACAGCCCAGGGTCCGGCTGCTGGCAAGGCAGAATCAATTAATCCTGTGAGCGCCAGGTATAACACTCCCAGGAATTGACTGTTCTGGCCAGTGGTGTCAGAAGTGGGTGAGGTGGAGATGGTCAGTTTGGGTGTTGGGGTAGTTCTATTGGGATCAAGTAGACAGCAGGGTTGTTGTATTTCCCGTTGAAGATCAAAGGGTATATAGTGATTTCTCTGCTGTCACATATAATTTGGTATGAATCCTTGGGAGCGTCTGGGGGGGTGTACCACTGCAAGTCTTCCAAGGTCCAGGGTTTGTGATCAGGGTTGTGGGGATACTCAGTGAAGTGCACAGGGCCAAATGGAGCGCCAGGAGGGTGATAGTAGTAAAAGGCTTTGGTTTTATCAACTGATGCTTGGCTATCAATCCCTGAGGATGGGTGCTGGTGCTTTGGTGATTGCAGATGGAATAGTACCAAAAAAATGTAAGGAATCAGATGAGTGAACAAAGGTTCATAATACTTTATTTAGTAAGGATGCCAATACAGAACTTTTTCAGGTGCTTCTGATTTATATAATTACTCAAATGCAAGTGCCTCTGTGTGACAGAAATTGTTGGATAGTAAGAAGCAGTTTCTGTCACGGTAAGTTCCATAATGCCAGGGATTATTCAGCCAAATAGAAAAGCTCAAAAAGCCAGAAAACCTTTAACAAAATTGACTGATTTAACAGACTTGAATCAAATGGTTGATCAAAAATGGGTTACAGCTGCTCCAGTTTGCCAGTTGTATTTGATTCCCCCTGTAAGCTGATGTTGATAAATTGATGTAATATGAGAGTCACCAGATATGATCTTATTTATCATCACAGTCATCAGAAGTTGGTCACTCAAGGGTTCTTTGCAACCTGGACTAGGGATTCACTTGACAATGCAGAAGGAATAGGAGCCCAGGATCCAGGCGGTATTGCTTAGTCAAATTTTGATATATATTGAATGAATTTCACTTTTTCAACTCTTAAGAGTTGAGTCCTCCCAAAATTATACTCAATGAAATCATATATCCCTTGGTCTAACTTTAATTTCAAATGCATCCTATAGTTGGTTTTTTGCACTACATCCCCTACAATCTAATTCTTAGCCAGATCATCACTGGAAGATGGGGCCCTGCTGTCAGCGCTTTGTCGCTGCCTCCACCCAATGTTAATCCCATGCCTGCCAATCTTGGAGTTGTTCCACCTCCCTTCAAAACTGAAAATCTAGTTCTATCTCAATGTCCTGGATTTTATTCTGAAAACACTCTGATGCTTTTGCAGGCTATTTATCTCAGGCTACTTTGGTTAGGGTTAATTATTTTACTTAACCCTAGTATCTCATTTGGAAGTTTCATTAAACAGTATTTGAAGCTGTGTTGGTGGTTAATAGTTAACTCCGTGTGGATTTGAGTAGTGATTCCCCACCACTTGGAGACAGCTTCTTACTATCCGGCAATTTCTGTTACAGTTTCCAGGTGGTGAGAAATCACCACCCAGATCCACATAGAGTTGATGATTAACCACCAACAAAGCTTCAGATACTTTTTGGTGAAATTTCCAAAAGATACACTAGGGTTAAGCAAAATGATTAACCCTAACTAAATGAGTGTTGCAACTGAACCAATGAGTGTTCAGTATTTGGAGTTGGGGAAGACAACAGTCCAATAGGAAAGGACAGAATAATAAGAATAAGGTATTGTTTATTGTAGGATATTGTGATTAATATGCTAAATGGGGAAGCCACAAGGCCACAAGGGGGTGGCATAGTGGGGAGTTCCATGTAGGGTTTGGAGCTGAGGAATAACTTGTGCAGGGATCAGCAGGTCAAATTGGCAACGCCCCTAATTAGGATGAAGTGCCCGCCATTTGACATTGCCATCAGATTAACTCATAACATTAGATACGTCAAGGGGCAACTTGTCGAGCGCCCCCTGTGTATTGTAAGATACGTTAGCAGGCAAGGCTGGAAACTTGGTTGCAACACCCCCCTTGCTCCCTGCTTGTCGTCAGGCACCAGGACTGAAGTCTGCGGAAGGTCTGGGAAGGTCAGCACAAACAACCTTTGTACGGGGATGGTACAGCAGGGACACAAGCAATCATGGTGAAGTTTCTTGGTGTTTCCCTGGGCATCCTCAAGTTGGTAGGTGTGGTTGTCATAGACAGCAGCTACCTTGAAGGGCCCTAGGTGATTGGGTTCTAATTTGGCAGAATTGGGATTGAGGGTGTAGATGGGGTCACCTATGGCATATCTAGCTTTGAGGTGTTTTGTCCCTCCTGCAATCTGTTTGTGTTTGATCTCCCGGGCTTTGGCACGCCATTGGTCTAGGGAGGGAGTTGGAACTAAGGGGGGCTTGTCAGGAACCTTGGACCGTAGTTTCCCCTGTTCAACCCCTGTCAGACCGTCAGGTGTTCCAAAGGCCAGGGTGCTGGGGCTGAACCCTGTGCCCCTGTTGATTCTTGCTCTCAGGATCAGTAGGGCAGTGGGAAGATGTTCAGTCCACGCAGTGTTAGGGTGCTCTTGTGAGAGCTTGGCAATCAGTTGAACCAGGGAGCCGTTTAACCGTTCCACACGTCCGTTGGCTTGCGGATGGTAGGGGGTTGTGACTATATGTTGGAGTGTGTTCTTGACGCAGTATGCCTTCACAATGTGTCCAACAAGTTTGGGCCCACCATCTGTGATGAGACGCTTGGGTCGCCCAAAGCAAGCCACAATTTCCTTGCCAATAAAGCGGGTAACGGTGGTGGTGGTGTGGTTGGTTGTGGCCCAGGCCACTGGCCAACACGTGAAGTAGTTGATAGCGGTGATAATATACTTCTTACCCAGTCTGTCTTCAGGAAGCGGTCCCACAATGTTGAGGGCCCACTGTTTGAAGGGTTCCATAGCCTTGATGGGTAGGACAGACTTGGGAGGTGCAGGCTTGGACGTATTCTTTTCACACAACACACACATCTCAAGGAGGTCCAAGATGTCTTGGTGCATGTGCGGCCACCAAACCTTATGTTTCATAATCTCAAAGAGGTTGCGCCCTCTGATGTGACCCAAGGTTTGGTGGAAGTGCAAGATGGTGTCCCCTTGTTGTGTGGTGGGAATGTAAGGCGTCTTCTCACCTGTCTCTGCCCGGCGGCAGACGTTTCCAGCATTGATGGTGAACTGACTTTTGTTGTCCTTCAGCTTGGAGATGGTGACTGAGTTAAGGCCCTCGTAGCGGGTCGCCTCAGGGCGCAGGTAGAGCATGGGCCAGTCTGGGTCCAAACCGTCATCCCCAGTGATGGACGCTACGTAGAGTCGTGAAAGAGCGTCGGCTGTGACAAGTTCCTTTCCAGGCTTATATTTGATGCGTAATTGATAGGGGGATAGACGTTCAACCCATCCTGCTTGGCAACGTATCAAATGGGACTGCGTGTTTAAGTACTGGAGTGACTTGTGGTCCGTCAGAACGCGGGGTGGGAAGGTTGCACCTTCCAAGTAACAACACCACTTCTCAATGCAGTGTACAATGGCCGCCAGCTCCTTGTTGTGGATGGGATAATGTTGTTCCAAGTCAGTGAGCTTTCTGGATTCATATGCTACGGGGAGGAAGACGCCATTGTCAGTTTCTACCCTTACCACACCCCCTATGGCCCTGTCAGAGGCGTCAGTCTCAAGTTTGTACTGTCGGTTTTGGTTGGGAAACTGCAGTACTGGTGCTGGTATGAGCCTTTGCTTCAACGTATCAAAGGCTTGATCTCTGGCAGGGGTCCAATGGAAGCGCTGTTTGGTATTGAGGAGCTCAGTGAGAGGTGCAATTAGTTCCCCGCAATTGGGGATGAATTTGCGTACATAGGCAACCATGCCCAAGAATGTCTGCACCTGGCCCACATCAGTGGGGGGCGGCATGCTAGTGATTGCCTTGATTTTGGCAGGATTGGGCTGTATCCCTTGGACAGAGATGATGTGCCCAAGGAATAACAACTCTGACTTGAGAAACTCACATTTGGAGGGTTTAGCTTTTAGCTGGTTTTCCCGAAGGGTGTTGAGGACAGCACAGAGGTTTGGTGGTGTGTGGTTTGATCTTGACTGAAGACAATAATGTTGTCAAGGTACACCACCACACACTTTCCAATCAGTTCCTCAAAGGCTTTGTTCATCAACATGGCAAAGGTGGAGGGAGTGTTGGTCATTCTGAAGTTCATGACACAACACTCAAACAACCCGTAGTGTGTGCGGAAGGCAGTTTTTGCCTCATCCCCTGGTGCAATGCGGACCTGGTTGTACCCCGCAGTGAGATCAATCTTGCTAAAGACCTTTGCGCCTGCAAGTGTATCAAACAGGTTGTCAATCAGCGGCAGGGGTATTTATTTTTAACTGTCACCTCATTTAGGGCGCGGTAGTCTGTGACCAGGCGAAGAGACCCATCCTTCTTAGCTACAAAGAAGACCACCGCCCCATATGGAGAGAGCAAGGGGCAAATGAATCCCTTATCAAGCGCGTCCACAAGGTGCTGGCGGAGGGTTTCATCTTCCTTTGGTGTGAGACGGTATAGTGGTTGTGCTTTAGGTAACAATCCTTGAAGTTGTACAGCATGCTGGATCTCCCAGGGTGAAGGTAGTTGTTTGAGTGTTTCACTGAATACGTCCTTGTACTCCTCAAGGAGTGCAGCTAGCGCTGGTGGTGGTGATGTTGACAAGGGAGGGACTGCAGATGGTTCTGCACGGATAACTTTGACTGAACATTGATTAAAGTCTAGTCTCCCCCCTTGAAATCATATGAGCCTGTTTCCGTCATTCTGACAAACACAGTGTCATGTAGTAGTTTGTTCATTTTTCATGGGGTAAATATGAAAACCCACCTCATTTCTATTGAGGGTGATGACAGAGGTATCCCAGTCAATGTAGGGGCAATTATGCTGGAGCAAGTTGAGGCCAGCAATTACGTTGTGGCTGAGGCCTACCATGATTGGCTCAGCAAGCTTAACCTGGACGTTCCCAATTCTTACGGAGAAGGGTACTGTCTTGTGGGTGATGGCAACTCTGCGGGAGTCAGCTACACATACTGCTTTGAATCTGCTGGGTACTTGGTCTAATTGCTGGGAGTCAGCAAACGCCTGATCTACCATGGTGTGATCAGCCCCGGTATCTACCAGTAACTTGTGGGGGTTCCCACAGAAACAGAAGGGATAAAACACACGTGTTACTTTATTTGCAGAATGAGCGGCTTGCAACACGGGGTTGTCGCTATGGACCTGAAAGACGTCTAGGGTTTCAATCTTGTGAAGATTGTAGTCGCAGGAGTTCTTTGCAAGCAAGGGCTGAGAGGGCGGGTCAAACGGGGTTGTAAGGCCTCTTGTTGTTACAACCCCCAGGCTTTTCCCTGGTCCTTAATTAGTGCTAACTGGAGCTCCCCCTTGCAGGGGCGTTAAGTTGCACTTTCTTGTTGACGAGGTTGGCGACGGCCCACTTGACCTTGGCCATTGTTGGGTGCAGGACATGGTTGGGGTGGAGCATTGTTGGTGTGGCAGAAGCCCATTGAAGCCTGGGTATTGGCCTCTACAATGGCTTTATAGCAGTTGTCAATAGAGGTGCAGCGGCTAATGGGAACCCACTTGCAAATATGGGGTTTTAACCCATTAACAATGAGAGTGAGCAACATGGCGTTCCCATTGGTCACTGCTTTGGGGGCGGCAGCAAGGGCTTGTTGCCAAGCGGCAAGATACTCAGGGATAGAGCCAGTCTGCTTGATGGCTAAGAGGGGAGTCCCCAAGACAATGGGAGAGAAAGTTTCACTATATCAGGACTTGGCGGCGTCTCAAAATATTGCCCAGGTGACATCAAACTCCTGGCTGGCCCAGTTGGTGAACCACACGGCGGCGGCCCCTGTAAGGCAGCCAGATGCAGGGGCAACCCACATGGACTCAGGAACCTGACAGATACAAAGGCGCGTTTTGGTGGACTGGAGCCAACTGACAATGTCAGCTCCTTTGACACCACCAGTGAAGGACTCTAGTTTGAGGTTGAGCATACATTGTGACAGATCTAACTGTGGCAGGGTGACGCTAGTGTCACACTGCCCAAGGCAGAGCCAATTGTATACACTGGTAAGGACTAGCTGATCTTGGTAGATAACATAACCTTCAGGAATTTCCACCTTGGGGATTGGAAGGAATGTCTCTTGTTGTGGAGTAGCCATGATGCCCATAATACGTCCTTTCTTGGGTTTTTTTTTGTTTTAAGATAGGTCGTGAATCTACTTCTGCTACCACTGTTGCAACTGAACCAATGAGAGTTCAGTATTTGGAGTTGGGGAAGACAACAGTCTAATAGGAAAAGACAGAATAATAAGAATAAGGTATCGTTTATTGTAGGATATTGTGATTAATACAAAAATGGGGAGGCCACAAGGCCACAAGGGGGTGGCATAGTGGGGAGTTCCATGTAGGGTTTGGAGCTGAGGAATAACTTGTGCAGGGATCAGCAGGTCAAATTGGCAACGCCCCTAATTAGGATGAAGTGCCCGCTATTTGACATTGCCATCAGATTAACTCATAACATTAGATATGTCAAGGGGCAACTCGTCAAGCACCTCCTGTGTATCATAAGATACGTTAGCAGGCAAGGCTGGAAACTTGGTTGCAACATGGGCCCAAAATAAATAACTTGAGAGAGAATCAATGAGTCTTTGGCGTAAAATTCAGGACATTTGTCAAGTATATACTTCTTGCAAAGTATAGTAAACAATATAAAGGGGAAAATTAAGAAGGGAATGATACTTTATTGATATAATTTTACAGGATTATATAGTATCATGGGAGGCAACATGCTATCCATGTAGGTCATGGGGCTTATCCAAGTAGCTGTTCCTCTTAGGACTCAAAATGTTTGATCCCCGTAATAGATGGACAAATGATAGGAGTGCAAGTGAGCCAATGATTAATTGGGGAGTTGTGTGGTGAGCCATTTGATGAACTACTCAGGGCGTTAATTCCCCAAGAGGGAGTAATTGAAGATGTTGCAACACATTGAGAAGTTAAAAATGTCTTAGCTTCAGATTTGGTGGTGAAAACTCTTAGATTTTCAGACATCAGATTGATATTGGGTGGAGGCAATAACAAAGTGCCAGCAGCAGGGCCCCATCTTCCCGTATTGATTTGGCTAAGATTTTAAATTGTAGGGAATGTAGCGCAGCAGGCCTACTACATGATGAATTTAAAAAATAAAGTTAGACAAGAGGATATTTGATTTTTATTGAGTAAACTTTTGGGAGGACTCAACTCTTAAGAGTTGAAGCAATAAAAAGTATTCAATATATATCCAAATTTGACTAAGCAATACCACCTGGATCCTTGGCTCCTATTCATTCTGCATTTTCAAGTGAATACCTAGTCCAGTCTGCAAAGAACCCTTGTGTGATTAACTTCTGATGACTGTGCTGATAAATAAGATCATATCTAGTGACTCTCATATTAAGCCAATTTATCAATGTCAGCTTGCAAGGGGGAATCAAATACAACTGGAAGACCAGAGCAGCTGTAACCCATTTTTGATCAACTGTTTGATTTGAATCCATCAGATCAGTTAATTTTGTTAATGGCTTTCCAGCTTTTTGAGTGTCAATTATATACTTCTGGGAGTTATAATAAACAAAATAAAGGGGAATATTAAGAAGAGAATGATACTTTATTGAATATGAATATAGCTTATAATATAGTATCATGACAAGCCACATATTGTCCATATACGTCATGGAGGTCATGGGGTTTATATGAGTAATGTTCCTCTTGAGTCACGAGGCTTAATCAAGTTGTGTTCCATTTAGGACCTGGATTGAGGGATCCCTGTCTTAGATGGTTAACTGATAAAGGTACCACCAGTTTATTGGCTGGGCGGTGAACCACTCAGTGAGCTTCTTGATGATTTACTTGGGGCGTCAATTCCCCAAGAAAAAGCAATCAAAGATGTTGCAACATCTCTCCCTGGGGTGCTGGAAGACGGAGCCTTGGGAACCCTCTTGAGGGTATCTGGTACACGGGCCTGGCACTGATCCAGTTTGGTGTTAGGGACAGGGAGTCTTGAATTTTGTTGGGCTGCTCTTGCCTTACACAAACAGAGTCAATCATGGTGCATACGTTTTAGTTTGGTTCAAGCTCCAATCCCTTTGATGAGGTATGTTTATTGGGTTTCATCTCCATGACAATGCCTGGTCCGTGAAATCCTGGGTCTAATTTTTTTGGTTGTGGTTGACAACCCAGATCTTGTCTCTGACTTGGAACCTTTCTTGTTGTAATGGGATTGCTTCATGTTGAACCCTTTGTTGTTCCATTGTCTCTTGGTCCTTTCTGGCTTGTAGTACTTTTGGGTCATTTCTGTCTGGAATCTTCTTGGGAAGTGGCAGTCGTGGTCCCGTTGTAGTACTGACAAGTGAAGGTTTCTGGCCATAGACAAGTTTGTAGGAACTTTTGCCTGTATTGCGGTTGACTCGTGTTCTGCAGACCATAAGGGCAGTTGGTAACATGTCAACCCAGGATTTTGGATCATTGGCAAATAACTTACTGAAGGCTTCTACTAGAGAGCCGTTTAGTTGCTCTACACGTCCATTTGCTTAGGGGTGATATGGGCTGGCTGTGACGTGTTTTATTCCTTTCTTGGCAAGGTAATTGTTGGTGCCAATAGCTTTGAGTTCAGTGCTTCCGTCTGTGATTAAGAGGTCAGGCTTTCCAAAATTAGCTATGATCTCCTTACCAATGAATTATCTCACGTTGTTGCTTTTATGCTCCTTTGTGGCTTGTGCTACAAGTCATATTGTGGCATAGTTGATGGCTGTGATGATGTACTTCTTGCCTTTGCTTTCACCAGGCATAGGTCCCACAATATCTAACCACCATACCTTGAAGGGCTGTGTGATAGATACAGGTACTACTGATTTGGGTGGAGCTTTGGTTCAGGCGTACTTTTCACAGACTTTGCATTGTTCTAGCACCTCTCTGATATCATCTAACATGTTGGGCCACCAGTAGCAAGTCTTGAGGTATTCATGTAAGTTTCTGCTATGGGTGTGTCCTAAGTCTCTGTGATAACGGAGGATTGTGTCAATCTTTTGTGTTGATGGAACATAGGGTACCATGTCACCATTTGGAAGGATTTGGTGAAGGGTACCATATACGTTTTTGAACAGATGTTTGTTCTTGAGGACTTTCTCTTAGATGTCCATTGGTGTGCCAGGTGGGAAACCTTCCTGGAGATTCCCCATGATTAACATGGGCCAGTTGGGGTTGTCATCAGTGCAAAGGATGTGTTTATTGTATAGCCTTGATAGAGCGTCTGCAGTAAGCATCTCTCTTCCTGACTTGTATTCAATTTTCATGGGGTAACTCTGTATGAGACTCATATATTTGGCTTGTCTTCTTGACAGGTGCTGTTGTGTTTAAAGAATATCAACAACTTGTGGTTGGTGAGTACTTTGAACGTTTGGGCTCCTTCCAGGTAGCCTTGCCATTTCATGAGGCAGTGTATAATGGTGACCAATTCCTTATTGTGTATGGGGTATCTTTTTTTGCCGTCCAATAGCTTCCTTGATTCATATGCCACAGGGAGGAAGTCCTTTTGGACTGTTTGGATACGGAGGACTCCTCCTATGGCATAATCAGAGGCATTGGTTTCTAGCTCATTGATACCCTCACGGTTCAGGTATTTTAGGATGGGAGCAGTAACCATGTGTTCCTTTAGTTGGCAGAAATGTTGGTAATGTAGGGGTGTCCAGACAAATTTGGTTGTTTTCCCAGTGATGGCTGATAAGGGGGCTGTCAGGGCGCCCCAGTCAGGGATGAATCTGCGTACATAGGCTACTATTCCAAGGAAAGTGCAGAGTTTGCTCTTGTTTCTTGGGGCTGGCATCTCTGTTATAGCGCGTATTTTGTCTGGATTGGGCTTGATACTGTCCTTGCTAATGATATGACCAAAGAAGGGGAGTTCAGTTGAGAAGAACTCACATTTGGACAGTTTGGCAATTAGTTGGTTTTTCTTGCAGGGTACAGAGGACTACACAGACGTCTTCCCAGTGTTGTTGCAGGCTGGGGCTATAGATGATAATGTTGTCCAGGTATATGATTGCCCTTTTCCCAATGTGTTCCTTGAATACTTCATTCATGAAAGTTACAAAGGTACTGGGAGCGTTTGTCATGCCAAAATTGAGAACAACACATTCAAAGGATCCATATTTAGTCCGAAATGCAGTCTTTGGGATGTCTTCAGGTTTCACGCAAATTTGGTGATATCCTGCTGTCAAATCAATTTTTGTGAAGATTTGGGACCCCCCCAGGGCATCAAAAAGGTCATCAATTAGGGGCAGGGGATACCTGTTCTTTATTGTGACCTCGTTGAGGGCCCTGTAGTCTGTGACTAGGCGGAGGTCTCCATCTTTCTTTGCCACAAAGAAGACAGCGGCACCAAAGGGTGATTTTGAAGGTCTGATGAGGCCCTTCTTGAGTGCTTTATCAAGATAAGCCTTTAGGGCGTTGTCTTCTTGTGATGTGGGCAGTAGATAGGTTGTGCTTTAGGTACACTCCCTTTGAGGTTGGTTTTGTGTTGTATGCCGCAGTCAGGAGGTAGTCCTGGCAGTGTTTCTTGGAAAACAGTGGGGAACTTGTTAACTAGCTGGTCTCAGATGGGGTTCTTTTCATGTTGAATCTCCGTATTTTTAAAGTGGATGTCCTTGTATGTACAGATACTCCAATCAATTTTGCTAGGGTTGGATTTCTTTTCTGTCTCCATGATTTTCACAAATACATGGTCCCTCATAAGCATGTCAAGGTGTGTCGGGTACACGTGATGGTGGACTTCTCCTTGCTGGATTGTGAGGGTGGCACTGTCCCAGTCTATGTGAGGCTTTGTCTTTTGCATCCAATCTAATCCAAGTATGATATTTTATTTAGGGATTGGGATGATGGGGTCACTAATTGTTGTTTGGACATCTCCAATTTGGGCCCAGAAAGGTTTGGTCTCACAGGTAACTGGTGTGCTGTGGTTGTCTGCCATGATGACTCTCTTGATGTTACTTCAAATGGTAGGTACCTTCATGAGGTCTGCAAAACTCTTGTTAATAAGCAATTGGTTGGCTCTAGTGTCAAATAGCGCTGTGCCCTGGTATCTGAAAAAATGGAAAGGATAGGTAAGGAGTTTATTTCCAGATTGGGCGGCAAACAGGAGAGGATTGCTGGAGGGAACTTGGATCATGGTGATGGAGTCCACGTCCTGTTCTCTGTACAAGTCTTGTGTAGAGGGGGGAGAGCTGCTCTCCTAAGCACTCCCCTGAGCTTTTCCCTCCTTATTAGTATCTTCAGTGCTAGCCTGGTTGGCTTTTGCAGTGCAATTCCCGTTTTGAAGTTGAGTATTGTTGGCTTAGTTGTTTTGCTTATTGGGGCGAGGCTCTCTCTTAGATTCAGGGTTTTCCTTACACTTGTTGGTGGTGTGTAGATTGTCAGACTTCTGAGCTGCGTGTTTTCCTTCTAGGAATACATCCTCAAGGTTCTTGCAGCGGGTCATGTCAAACTGACGTCTGATATGTGTAGGAAGGCCATTGTAAAAGTCCAGACGTGGTCTAGGTTCATCAAAATTGATGGTGTTGGGTACACGGTCACACAGTCCTTCATACGCAGCAATGTATTCCTTGATAGTTCCTGTCATTTTGAAGGTTTGGAGTTCAGTCATGATTACTACGTCTGAATCCTTCATGGAGAATCTTTTGAGGAATGCGGCTTTGAACACTTCCCAGTTTTCCTTCTGGTCAGGGTGTTGGGCTAGCCATTTGGTAACAAAGCGCGAGGCAGTCCCTGTGGCGTGGAGGGCAACTTTGCTAACCCAGAGTATTTGGGGGTACTCCACTTGTTCAAACTTGCTCTCAGTGCTGTTGATCCAAAGAGAGGCGTTCTCACGGCGTAGTCCTGCAAAGGCGCCAATTTCAGCGGTACGTAAGTGTTGAAACACAATGTTAGGTATCTCAGGTTGCGTAGATGCTGTTGTGGCTGGTGTGGTAGAAAACAGACTGCAGGTTTTGAGGGCGTTGTACTGGTTGATGGGCACAAGAAGATTATTGTAGATGACAAGTCCAGTGGGACATCTTGTCCTACTTTGTAATCTCTCCAACCGTTAGGGAGTGACATTGCTTGGGTTCTTTTCTTGGGAGGAATTTTTCCTTTGAGTTGGGTAGGTATAGATAACCTACCTGTGCTACCACTGTCAAGTATATACTTCTGGAAAGTATAATAAACGAAATAAAGGGGAATATTAAGAAGAGAATGATAATTTATTAAATATGAATATAGCTTAATATATAGTATCATGACAAGCCACATGTCATCCATATATGTCATGGAGGTCATAGGATTTATCTGAGTAATGTTCCTCTTGAGTCATGAGGCTTAATCAAGTTATGTTCCATTTGGGACCTGGATTGAGGGATCCCCGTCATAAATGGTTAACTGATAAAGGTGCCACAGGTTTATTGGCTGGGCGGTGAACCACTTGGTGAGCCGCTTGGTGATTTACTTAGGGTGTTAATTCCGCAAGAGGGAGCAATTGAAGATGTTGCAACATGAGCTTTGTTGGAAATTGCGCCATTAATGCTATTTTGATATGGCCTTCAAATAATGATATATGCAAAGATTTGGTTGGTTTTGCTTTTGACTTTGGAAATTCCTTGCCTTCTGTAAATGGGTCTGATTCAATATCCACCCATTCTGGAATACCTACCTTCCCTTGTCTGATCCTGGTATGACCTCACCCCAACGTGACCCCCTCTGCCACTCTGTCTACCTAATGAGGGATTATTGTCCCTTGTCTGCTATTTAAGTAGAATTATTTCTCCTAACAAAGACAAGTTTATCCAAAATTGCATTGGCTTTAATATTCTTCAAGCTTTTTCCTTTCCTTTTTGCAAAAAGGAAGTCCTCATCTTGTATTCCAGGAAATTAAGGTATGTGCCCTTAATTTTGCCCTGAAGGCTAACCCAAGGCTAGCTTTGAACCTCAAATCTTTTGTTATAAAGATTTCCCGCCGTGTCCTCCTGGATGTTGTCCCCAGGAGCCAAACACATCAAAATGGTGCTCACTAGAGGGGCTGCAAGCCCCTTGGTTACCCTGTTACCACATGCATTCTCTGGTCCTTCCCCCTTTGTTTATGAAGTACCCAAGAAACCTAAAGTTTCTAGTACCCCTCTAGAAGAAGATATCACTGATGCCCCCTCTACTCCAATAGTAATGGTGCTGTCCTTTGGGCTCTCTTTGTGAGAGAGGGGGGCTAAACTAACTAAGTTTGGCTCCCGTCCTGGTGTAACAAACCACCAGGATGCCATCCAGTGCAGAACTGGGATAGCCGCTTGGAGGGGGGACCACAGGGAAGACACCAGGGACAACTGAGGGAAGTAGGCGTTCAAACCCATCAGTATCAGGCCAGTGAGCAACCAAGGGGAGCGGGAGAGGACACCTTGGAGGACCCGGGGGGGGTACTATATGTCCCCGGACCACGTTGAGGGGGGAGGCATGGGAGACACTGCTTCTTCAGAAACAGGTGAAGTATGATCCATAGTGTCCAAGTCCAAATCATCACACATCAGGCTCTTGACCACAGCCTCTCCAGAAAAGAGAAGACCGCTGGGGAGGTCCCAGAGACTAGAAGGGTCTCTACCCACAAGACAGGCTGACAAAGAGATTTTCCCCCACAAATCAGGGGAGGTGGACCACAGAAGCAACAAGAACGGAGCCAAGAAAAATACCACAAATTTAAGAGCTGGGAGTATCATAGGAATAATCACCACAAAATTTGGAGCAGACTGGTATGAATTTTTGATAGAAAAGGAGTGTGGGAAGTTTAGACAGGGTAGTCTTTAGCAGAATATTGTCAAGAGAAGCAGAACAGGTTAGAATGGCTTCACTATAGTCTCAGGAGCCTTGGAATATAACGGCAAGCAAGAGCAGGTTCAAAATCAATGATTTTAAGAGAAAATTCAAAATAATAATAGGAATTATAAAGAAAATTAATTGAAAATTTGAGTTTGAAACTCTGTTTTTGAAAGCAAGAACAGGAAAAACGACTACTAGATGAATCAACACTAGTATAAGGCCCAGAAGAGAAGCCGGGTTCAAAACTGGCTGGCAGAAGGTAAGCTTGAAGCAGAAAATAACACCAAAATCTTTAGGCTATAGGAACTCAAAACTGGGTTCCAAATAAACACAAATATAAAAATAAAGTGCAGAATGGCTCCAAACTTTTATATTATTAGAAAATAGACAAGCAGGGGACTAGAAGTCCCTTTGCTTGCATAAAAGGGATGGGCTGCAAATAAGTTGGGTCACGTGACAGTGGAACCAAATCTAATTGGCTGGAGGCAAAACTTTGCTAGGCAGGGGCAGGGGGACTGGAGGGTTTCATTCCAATTTCCGCGGTCAGATCTGATTGGCTGGAAGAGGCACTGGTCATTTGGAATTCACTTGTGTTGCTCAGTGCCAATGTGGCGGCCTCTGATTGGCCAGCTCTAATGGTTTTTAGAAGTGGGCAATACCAAGCTAATAAGTAGTCCAAATTAACCAGTGTTTCTTCCCAGGAGGGAGCAACCAAAGGCAGAGGTTCCGCAGGGTAGGCCAGCACAAACCTCTCATCTACCATGTGAGCTAAGTCATTTAAAGAATTAAGGGGTTTGGCAGGCGTCTTAGAACCTTTCTTGGTACAACAAGGGAAAATTAAGCAATCCAAAGCCAGAGGTGACAGTGAATTTACACTCTTGGGCCCCCTCCCAGCTTTATCACTCAACTACAAGCAACCTTGTGCTGCTGCCTGCTCTCTCCTCTGCACAGTTGCTGTGACAATGCACACTATCCCTGGTCTCCGTCCTGGGTATGCTTCTGAAGACCTATATTCCTTCCTCTTGGATTTTGGTCTTCCCCCCGCTGATGAAATTAATGGAGACTATTGGTGTGTTAGTTAACCAATTCATCCAAACTGCGCTGGTCCATCATCAGTTGGCACTGGTATCTCAAAAACAGCTCTTGACTGCCGTAGTCACCACTGTTTCTAAAAATCATACACAAAATATGGCCTATCAAGAATGGTCCCATAGCCTATTCACTTGCATTTCAGATAACCAGCACAACTTGCTAGCTTCACAAAAGTATTTGACCTTGTCACTAAACTCCCTTTGCTTCTTGCTCCCTGGATACATTAAGGATAAACTTTGCAAACTGGATGATCCCCAAGCTGCCTGGCGTGGCCAGATAGAGTTGACCCTCCTAAAATATTGTCAAGATTTTGAGACCCTAATTGCTGAGCTCAATCAGTTTTGGGAGCATGTTAATTCCCAGCTCAAGTTGGTTGGGACCCATGCCAATACTCGGGGCCAACATCTGCACTTACAGTATGGCTTGGACAAGGCCACATTGAGAAACTCTCTGAGTCAGGTTCAAAACTACGTCAACAATAGAGTGGCTTCCGTTGAAGTAACTCCGACAGCTCCTTTGGTTGATGTCCTGTCTGCCTTTGAAGCTAAGGTGTGGGAAGCTATAGCCAAACTCAAGGCCACTACTTGACGTCAAGCCTCTGCCCAAATCCTCCACCTGTCAAACCTACACCTGATCCGTGCATTGCCTTGCTAACTGACCAAGTAGCTAATTTGTGAGGCAAGATTGAGTATTTGAGACAACGCCTCTATGACCCTGATGACTTGTCCTCTGACTCTGATGGTGACAGGAAGACTGAAGTCACTGGTACTCTTATCCCCCTTGATCATGGGTGTTGCCCTGGATTGGAAGGTCAACCCTGTGTCAACTGTGCTCTTGCCTTGGATCACTTAGCAGCAGTAACTAATGATGTGGCAGATTGGCAAGATGCTCTAGAACGCAAGGTGCAGAACCTCTATTGATTAACATAGACAATAAATGGACAAGTTACCCTTATGGCTGCTCAAACAACTGCCCTGGCTGCTTGTATCAATGGGGTTACTGGCACATTAGTAGTACAACAGATCAAGATCAATGAATTTTAGCTGCTGCCGCTACCGCCTGGGATATCAGTGGACAGAACAGCTCTACACTAGATACTCTAGAGGAAAGCCTTCAACTTGTCTGGGCTAGACAAACCGCTGCTGAATCTGAGTTTGAGGGAAATCCTCATATTAACGTCCTCAACCCTGGTGACAATAGCCAATCTGCTTCCTCATCCATTGACCCAAACTACAAGCCAACCTTCAAGCAGATATTTGACCCTAAAACCTCTACCATTGCTTCCTTTTTAACAATCTACAAGACTTCAATGTGTAGGGCTAAGGACAAGCTCAAAAAGGAACATATCCTTACCTGTCTTCACCCCAAATGCCAAGAAGTAGTGATCCCCAAACTCCCTTCCATTGTTACTTGGGAGGACATGAAGCGCCTCCTTATTGAGGAGTTCAGAGGAGATCTCAGCTTGGAGGTCAAGAAGGATGCATTTATGCACATTGTCTTTAAGCCCGAGGAAACCCTGGCTGATTTTGCTGATTGCTTCTATATTGAGGGTCAACAGTTAATCACCAGTTGCCAATTAACTCCCTGGGAATTGTACACAGCATGTTCAAATGCTTTGAAGGTGAACCAGCTTCTATGCCTACACTTTAAGGCACACAAGGCTTCACTCACTTCCATGAAGAGTATTAAGACACTCTTACAAGACATACATTTGACCCATGGGGGTACTGCAGTGCGGGAAAATAAAGCCAGTAACGCTGGGACCACCTCCTGTACGCCACACATTATGACCCTGGGTTCTGGTGGACAGCCTAAGAGGCAAGGATGTAATAACTGCGGTCAAATAGGGCACCACTTGTGTACCTGCACCAATCCCTGGATAGAAGGTTGTGACCCTAAGGAACAGGCAGGAAAAGAGAGGTCAGCTTAGAGGTGGAGACGCTCTCTGCTGACCAATCTCCCCTGTCTCCTCCTGATCATCTTTCTGACAAGGAATCTCCCCCTTCCTCTGGCCCAACTATTTTTTGCCTATTCCACAATCTCTTGAGTGATTTCTAACCTGAAGATTCTGATAGTGAATAATCTGATAGTTATGGCTACTCTGTTTTGGCTATCCCAGAAACTGTGTCTGTCCCTTACAAGCTTTTCTCCGGAAAAACCACCACCTTTTGTGCACCTTCAAGTGAAGCCAAGGCCATGGTAGCTCACCCTTACCTATCCCAGGCCCATTGACCTCCCATCTTGGTAGACTCTTCTGAAGAAGCCGCTGGGCTAGCAGAAGCTCTCTTTCAGAATGTGACTGTATCTCTCCCACTGCAGACAGTGTATAAAGAAATTCCTGCCTTAAAATGCATGTTAGCTAAATGGGAAAAAGAGCTAGAGGCTGCAAAGGATGTGCTGGTTGTCTTGCTCCCCTTTGGGAAAGATACAACTCACATGGAAGTATTGATCCGAAAGGTTAAGATCAAAGCCATCTTGGACACAGGTTCTCCAGTCAACGTAGTATCATCCAAGCTAATGAAAAAGATTAAACTGGCTCCTGACCTCAATTAAACTCAATTCTATGGCACAGCTGGCATGGCACAAACTTGAGCCATTGGTGCCTACTAAGCCCTGCCCATGAGACTTGGGAAACTTCTCATTACATCCCCTGCTGTTGTCCTTGAGAACAAAAGCTATGATCTCCTGGTTGGTACACAATTCCTCCGCAAATATAATGGGATTGTAAACCTACAAGATGGATACCTATTGCTCTTAGGATATGAGGTCCCTTTGATTTTTGAAGAACCTCCGCAGCTCCCAGGTAAACGTCTTAAGACTTACATGGTCAAGTACCCCACAGGTATCTTCTCCCTCAAGTACAGGACTCATTCCTCTAACATGTGTACTCCTCCTCCTTCCTGTCCTGCAGAGGAAGATGTGCCTCTTCTTGACCCTGTGGCTATCACCATCCCTCCAGGCTCCTAAGTGGTTATAGACCCCCAGATCTCTTACAAACTACTCAAAAGTCATTCCTTGAACTCTACTCACCTGAATCCCTAAGCCACAAAGAACCCTAATTATGTCCAGGAATCTTAGATTGGACTCACAAGGAGCCTGTACACCTGTTGCTTGTCAACCTGACAGCCCTACCCATGCAGGTGTCTTGGAGACAGGTTGTGGGACATGGTTGTATATTGGGAGCAGAACAAGTGGCGTCCCTATACCCTTGGAACTTTTAGTGATTTCAATTTACCTGAAGACAATCCTCAAGTTATCTCCTTATTCATCACTGCCAAATTTCCACAACTGTCACCCATCCAACAAAAAGACGTGTTGTAACTACTTGACCAGTTTAGCAATATCTTTGCCTCTGGACCTACGGATTATGGCCTAGCTAAAGGAGTCATCTATCAGATTGATACTGATGATGCACCGCCTTTTTGTGCCAAGCCTTACCGCTGTAGTAGGGTAGATAATGCCCAGGTTTCTAAGAAGCTTAAACAACTCTTAGATTCTAGACTCGGCTCCCTCTCAAAGTCCTTGGGCCTCACCTTTATTGATCCTCAAGAAAAAGGATGGAGGATATTGCATTGTGATGGACTACTGCCACCTAAACTTGCTCACAAAGAAAGACTCATACCCCTTGCCTAGAATCAATGATGAACTAAGACGTCTGGGAGGTTCTAAGTTTTTCTCTGCTATGGATTTGGCTTCTGGATACTGGCAGGTTTACTTATCACCAAAAGATCAAGAAAATGCTGCTCTCATCACCTCTTAAGGGCTCTATGAACCTACTCAAATTCCCCAAGGACTCTGCAATGCCCCGGCTACGTTTCAAAGGGCTATGGATTTCAACCTACGAGACCAAAAGCTCTCTTGTGTCCTCATATACCTTGATGACATCATCATATTCAGCTCCACCTTTACCAACCACTCATAAAATCTCAAGGCTGTCTTCATCAAGATTTGAGAAGCTGGCTTGAAACTCAAACCCTCCAAGTGCTCCTTCTTTAAAGAGCAACTCAAATTCTTGGGCCATGAGGTCACCCAAACCAGAATAAACCCCATGAATAATAAGGTGGAAGCCATTGACAAGATGCTACCTCCCACAAATATACAGGAGGTCCATGTATTTCTTGGTATGATGGGTTACTATCAGCAGTTCATACCTAACTTTGAATTGAGTGAACCCCTTGTCCAGCTCCTTTGCAATGTCCCCTTTGAGTGGAATGACAGTCAGCAGCAATTGTTTGAAGCGCTGAAGGCCAAGCCCAAAAAGGCTCCTATCCTAGTCTACTCCAATTATGATAAAGAGTTTATCTTGTACACTGACGCAAGCAGAGTAGCTGTGGATGCCATCTTAGCCCAGCTTGACGGCAAAGGCGTGGATCAACCTGTAGCCTATTCTTCACAAGACCTCAATAAGCACAAGAAGAACTATAGTGTCACCAAGAAGGAATGCCTGGCAGTGTGGCATGCTGTAAAGCAATTAAGGCACTATATTTACAGGACCCACTTCACTGTGGTCACAGATCACTCTTTCCTTAAATGACTGCAGCAACTAAAGGAACCCAAAGGTTGATTAGCATGTTGGGCCCTGTACCTGCAAGGATACAATTTCACTGTGGTACATTGTCCTGCTGCACAACATCAGAACACCAATGGTTTGTTAAGGATGCCTACACTAGCTATCCATCCTGCAGACGCTGATTGCCTATACAAGTTGATAGGGTATCCTGACTCCTGGACCACTGAGCCAGAAGACATCCAATAGGCTCTACAGACCCTATCCAAAGACACTGTGATTTGAGATAGATAAATCTTCAAGAAAGTCAACAACACCTACCTATCCTACGTTTGCCCCAGTATGAGAATAGCCATCATCCTCCAAGCTCACATTGATACTGGACATGGGGGTATAGCAAAAACTCATGACCGTTTCTACAAGAACTTCTACTGGAAAAACATGCGCCTTCTAATTCCTGATGTTTGAGTCTCCTGCCATTTGTGCCAGCTCCAACGCCCTTGTCCTTCCCAACACCAATTCAAACTCATCCCCACTAACCATGCCTTCCACACTGTGAGTATTGATGCTGTTGGGCCTCTCCCTAGGTCTGGGTGTCAGTTTATCTTAGTAGCTGTGGACCATTTTAGCAAATGGGTCAAAGCCAGAGCTACAAAAGATATAAATGCCAAGACCACTGCAAATTTCCTGTTGCAAGATATCTTCTACTGACATGATTGTCCTGAAGTACTGCTTTCTGAAAATGGCATCAACTTTAATGCTTGACTCATCACGTCTATTGTAGAGGCAATGGGTACCCACCAATCTTTCTCTGCGCTGTATAACACTTCAACTAATGGAGCTGTTGAACAAGCCAATTCCTCCCTGGTGTCCATAATGAAGAAACTCACACTCTCTGATGCCGCCAATTGGGATATGTTCCTCCCTGCTGCTCTCTTTGCTTATTGACTCAGCAGGCACCAAGTGACTGGCTAATCTCCCTTTGCCATGCTGTACGGGCATAAAGCCACAACCCCCTCAATCTTGGGACCCCCTATGATCAAAGTTGATGCATCTGTTAATCCTGAAACTCATGTCAAAGACTTGACTAATTGTATAATTGACATTCAGGCAACGGCATATTCAACTGCCTATAAGTTCAAGACTTTGGAGCTCTCCCCGTCCAATGCTTCTAGAGCCCCCTCCCTGAGTATCAAGTAGGCAACCTGGTTCTCTACTACCAGAATTTTACAGGAGCTAGAGCCCATAAGCTAGACTCCCTCTGGGTTGGGCCTTGTGAAGTCACCTTCAAGAAGGGCTTTGAGTATACCACAAAGCTGCTATCCTCTGGACGTCCTTTTTCCCAAGTTCATTTCAAATTCTCCTGCAAATATCAACTCCCTGTGTTCAATCTTGAGGGGGGAGATGTTGGAAATTGCACCATTAATGCTATTTTGATATGGCCTTCAAATAATGATATATGCAAAGATTTGGTTGGTTTTGCTTTCAACTTTGGGAATTCCTTGCCTTCCGTAAATGGGCCTGATCCAATATCCACCCATTCCAGAATACTGTACCTGCCCTTGTCTGATCCTGGTATGACCTCAACCCAAAGTGACCCCCTCTGCCACTCTGTCTACCTAATGGGGGATCATTGTCCCTTGTCTACTATTTAAGTAGAATTATTTCTCCTAATAAAGACAAGTTTATCCACATTTGCATTGGCTTTAATATTCTTCAAGCTTTTTCCTTTCCTTTTTGCCAAAAGGAAGTCCTCATCTTGTATTCCAGGAAAATTAAGGAGCCTGCCCTTAATTTTTCCCTGAAGGCTAACCCAAGGCTAGCTTCAAACCTCAAATCTTTAGTTATAAAGATTTCCTGCTGTGTCCTCCTGGATGTTGTCTCCATGAGTCAAACATGACAAGCTTTCTTACTTGGGTGGATAATTTCTGGCATTATGGAATCTACTGTGACATTACCCTCCACTTTAGCCTGGGGTACAATACTGCTGTCAGGAAGATGGGACAGGGAGAAGTTCTTGTGGGCAGATGAAAGCTTAATTGCTTCAAGAGTAAGCTCAGGATGATCAACAGCTGTAGGATTTTGGTTGTAAAACTCTTGGATGAGCTCTGGGGAATCAGAACAATTGTAGTGTGGAACCCAATAATTTTTGGAATTGGGATAGTCTTTCCAAGACACCAAATACTCAAGTTGTCAGTGATTCTTCCTGGAAGCCAAAATACAATTTAACTTGCACTCAGGCTCACCTTTCACAAGAATGGGTTGAGAAGAAGGTACCTCAGCGCCTTTAAGGGGGTGAGTAAACATTTGTGGAAGGTAAAGAAGATACTAAAAGATGCGGTGAATCTAACCAATACACGGAGGGACCAATTTGACGTTCCACTTTGAAAGGACCAATCTGCTTAAGGCCTAACTTGCAACATGGGACCTTCAACTTCATATTACGGGCATCAACCATGACTAGATCACCTGGCCTGTAGATAGGACTTTCCTGGAGCTTGTGATCTGTGTATTCCTTGTAAGTTGTCACGGCAGCAGCAAGAGTAACCTGGAGCTCCTGATGAACCTGCTTCAATGCAGCAGCTTGATCAGTTGCAGCTTCCACATTGCTAACCAATTGTGGGCCTGTGTGGGGAAGAATTTTAGCCCACATTTGCATAGAATGATGATATCTGAGTTGACATGTGTAGGGTGTTTTTCTATGTAAATTCTGCCATGGGTAGGTTTGCACACCAGTCATCTTGTTGCGCATTTGTGTAACAATGTAGGTAGACCTCCAAACTTTGGTTTAACCTCTCTGTTTGTCTATCAGACTGGGGGTGAAATGCAGTAGAGCAGCAAAGCTTAATACCAAGAATTCCCGTAAGGCTTCCCAGAACTGAGCAATAAATTGGGGCCCACAATCACTCACTATCTCCATTGAGATGCCATGTAGGGAGAAGATTCTGTTTACAAACAAACACGCTGTTTCCACCAATGTAATTGTGGTTGAGCAAGGAACAAAGTGTGCCATCTTTGTAAACCAATCTAAGATCACCATGATTTCATTAAACCCATTGGAATCTGGGAGTTCACCAATGAAATCTATCAACACCTGGCCATGGTCCTGTAGCTGGCTGCTTTGGAACCAGCAATCCAGTAGTCTTATTTCTGCTTGCTTTGGACCAGACACACACCAAGCAATCTTGAACATATGCTGCAACCTGCATTGTCAAACCCTTCCAAGAGAACTGTTGGCAAATTAACTCAACTGTTTTGCTCTTTCCTGGGTGGCCTGCTGTAAAACATGTGTAGTATGCTTCCATGAGTTTGTCTTGAATAGTTCCCTCCAGTACCCATAGACAGCCTTGATGAAAAAGAATTGATCCTATCTTGTGGTAGCTCTGTGGCTGGCCTACTGGGTGTAAACATGCTAATTCCAATAATTTATAATAGCCCTTGGACAGAGGCTGCAAAAATTTAACTTTAGAATACAAGTCTAGGTCTGCGCCCTCAGTCAAGGACATGGTGACAAGCGTAGTGGGCGGAGTCAACACAAAGAGAACCACAGCCTCATCCAGAATCAAAGTATGTGTGTTAAACTTGGTGTCAATACCAGCATCAAAGAGATGGGAAGGATTCCTACTCAATGCATCCACCAAGTGGTTGTCAATACCTTTGATGAACTTGTACCAAAACTTGTATTTGGTCAGGTCCCCATGCCATCTAGATTGGCAACCCAACAAAACCCTGGGTTGGCGGTAGTACAGGAGAGCCTTATGATTGGTCCTTAAAATAAAGGGGTGGCACACTGACATGAGATGGTGATGCCAATGCTTTAGTAACTCCACAACCACCAGCAATTCCTTGTTGTAGATCATATAATTGCATTATCAAGCCTCCATCTTTCGGGAGAAATACCCTACAGGTCTCTCAACCCCATTGTTGGCAGTCTGTAAAGAACACCAGACACAGCGTATTTAGAAGCATCTGTGGAAGCCACAAAAGGGAGCTCAGGATCCACATGTCTCAACACAGATGAAAACAACAAAAGAGCCTTGACTTCTGTGAACGCATCTGCGCACTCAGGCGTCCAAACCAGAGTTGTCTTCCTGCTAGCTGAATATAAAGGGGCAGCCACTTCAGACAAATGAGGGGTGAATTTCTTCAAGAACATACAGGTACCCAAAAAAATACAAAGTTGGGATACTGTCACAGGTGTAGCATACTCTTGAACCGCAGCTTCCTTGTCAGGGGCAATAGTGTGGCCATCCTCAAAGATAATATTACCCAGAAAGGTAACCTTATGCTTAAAAAATTCACACTTACTCCTTTTGATGATCAAATTAGCTTGGAGGATGTGCTCTACAACTGCTGAAAGGTGGGCCTTATATGACTTCTCATCTGGAGAGAAAACCAATATGCTTTCCATATACCCAATGGCACATACACCCAGGAGATCTCCCAAGACCAAATCAATCAACCACTGGAAACAAGCAGGAGCATTTTTCAAACCAAAAAGCATAATGCGGAACTGGAAGATACCTTTCTTAGCTCTGAATGCCTTCAACCACTACATCCCCTCTGTAATCCTAATCTGGTTGAACACATTCAAGAGATCAAGTTTTTAGAATACCTTTGCCTTTTTGACACAACAAGATATTTGTGCTTCAAGAGGCAAAGGATAGGGATCTAGAATAGTAATATTGTTCAAATTTCCATAGTCCACACAAGTTTGTAATGATCAGTCTGATTTCTGGACAAACAACAAGGGATAATAAATTGATGATGCCTTCTTGAAGATGTATCCTTTTACAAGCATATCCCAAGTCCACTAAGCATGTGTCCTCCTTTAAATTCAAAGGGTAGATAGAAGACGCAATCCAGATAAGGTCAACAGTAACCTTAAAGTCAAAATTGAACTGTGTATGATTGGGAAGGACCTTGCCCCTAGTGGCGTCAAAAGCCGCAGACCAGGGTTGGAAGCATGATGGTAAGTCTGAACTCACAGGTGTTGGAACTGGGATGAACTGTATGGACTGAGAAGACTGCTCCAACTCTGACATACTCAGCAAAGGAATACAAACTGCAATGCCCAAAGAATGATTCACCTGAAGCTTGTTTTCTGTCAAGAGAGTAGATATGTTATGGTTCCTCCACCAGATTACCCCTAAAATAATAGGGTACATAAGGGTAGTACAGAAGGAGAATTGTGCGGTAAAGGATAGGCCAGCAACCACAAAGGTGACCGGTTTCTTAATCTGAAACAAGGGAAACATTTGGCAATTTCAAACTCTGACCAGAATTCCTGGGTGGTACTTCAACTGCAACAGGTCTGTGGTCTCTACACTCATGAAATTTTCAGAAGTGTCAGTATCCAACATAGTTGCAGGTTGGAAGATAGTTTGACCGGTATCTATGTTACCATAAAACAAGAAGTAACCAGAAGTAGACTTATTTGTGGCAAATGTAGCAACCTTGGCAAGATCCTGTTTCTCCTTAGTAGAACAAACTGCAGCCAAAGAAGAAGGATGCTCTTGGAAATATTGCTCAATCATTGCTTGGACGGCTTCAAGAAGAACAAGGCAATCACAATCAATATGGACAAGAAGCAACTCATCAGATTCCACAACCGACAACTTTGCGGGAAGAACATGCTGAAGCATAGCCAACAAACTTTTGGGAGATACTGATACCAATGCTTCTTCCACACCAGCAGATTTGTTCAAGATTGCTAGCTGCAGCTGGGAAGACACACAGAGGGAACACTCTCTGTTTTGGCTAGGCAAAGCTACCGCAGGACGTGCACCAGAAAACCAGGATCATGCAGCAGGTTTGGCTTCAATTGCCAATGTACCTTGATTGGAAGCAGACAGATTTGAGACCAGAGAAAGTATTTGGCTTACCAGGGCTTCAGTTGTGGTTAACAAGGAATCCCAAACTTCCAAGTTCTGGGCAGTTTGTTCAACTGCTAACCACAATGCTGAGAGCTTATTGACCTTGGGAACATCAATTGTGCAATAGTAGGTAAAAAATTGAGGAAGGAATATCAACAGCAGACTGGTACCCTGATGGAAGACATACAGGTTACAATAGACTTTGAGCTCCTCAAGAGATACACACAGTATTTAACAGGGGGTACAGAGATGCACTTTCAGTTAAAACCCATGGATTACGCTCCACCGCAGACAACAACCATTTGTGTGTGTCCACCAAAACCTTAGTCATTACGTGATAAACTTGGGTTTTGTGACTGAGGGTGGAGCCAGAATAAGATGATATGGCCAACACAACTTCACGCAAAATTTTGTTGGTAGGGGAGCAGGATAATAATCAGGACACCAAAATAAAATGACGCAACAGAACCAGGAAACAGAAGAACCAGACTCAACCACTGTAACCAAAGAAGGAAACCACAGATTAAAGAACAGTCCAAACTGAAAGTTTAAAAAAGAGCTGATGCAGATGAACATGGTAAACACGGATATTTTGATGAAACAGGAGAAGAGAAACATTATTTCATGACAAACTGCTTCCAAAAACTCAGATGTAGAAGAGTTGAGTAATGTGACGGAAATTGCTGGATAGTAAGAAGCAGTTTTCAGGTGGTAAGGAATTAACAACCAGATCCACATAAAGTTAATGATTAGCCACCAACAAAGCTTCATATACTGACTGGTGAAATTTCCAAAAGATACACTAGGGTTAAGCAAAATGATTAACCCTGACCAAAGGAGCCCAAGATAAATAACTTGAGAGAGAATCAATGAGTCTTTGACGTAAAATTCAGGACATTGAGAAGTTACAAATGTCTCAGCTTTGGATACGGTGGGGAAAACTCCTAGATTTGCAGACATTAGATTGACATTGGGCAGAGACACCAACAAAAGCCAACAGCAGGGCCCCATCTTCCTGTAATGATTTGGCTAAGAATTAAATTGTAGAGAATGTAGCGCAACAAACCAACTAGATGATGCATTTGAAATTAAAGTTAGACCAGAGGATATTTGATTTTTATTGAGTAAAATTTTGGGAGGACTCAACTCTTAAGAGTTGAAGCAGTAAAAATTATTCAATATATATCAAAATTTGACTAAGCAATACCACCTGGATTGTTGGCTCCTATTCCTTCCACATTGTCAAGTGAGTATCTAGTCCAGCTTGCAAAGAACCCTTGTGTGATCAACTTCTGATGACCCTGCTGATAAATAAGATCATATCTGGTGACTCTCATATTACGTCAATTTATCAATGTCAGCTTGCAAGGAGGAATCAAATACAACTGGCAGATCAGAGCAGCTGTAACCCATTTTCAATCAACTTTTTGATTTAAATCCATCAAATCAGTTAATTTTGTTAATGGCTTTCCAGCTTTTCAAGATTTCTTACTTGGGTGGATAATTCCCGGCATTATGGAATCTACCGTGAAACTCTGGGCATTCTTCTGGTGCTATTTGTGTGGCAAGGCTTGAAATCTCAGGTTCTGCTGTTTGGTTGGATGCTTAATGGTCATTTTTGGGGTCTTCAGGAGCAGTTGTTTGTCTTGTTGGTGGCCCATCTTGGCCTGGCTGGTCATTGGTTCTGACAGGTTTGGCTGCAGGAGTCATGGGGGTTTTCCCAATTTGATCACCATTCTGGGACTGGCTTGACAGGCATTTTTGAGGTGAAAGAGCTTGATTAAAAAAGGGGTTCCAAATTGGGAACCCCAAATTACTAAATGGAGGGTGGGCTTGAGCTGGGAGCACTGGGCAGCTAAAATTAGCCTGCCCAGGCCCAGTCAAATCCACCAAGGCTTGGCATAGCTTTTGGGGCCCAGAACAGGCCCTGCAGCTGTAGCCAGGGCAGGAATGGTTCCCACACCTGGGTTTTTGGTTTTTGAAGCAAATTCAGGTTCAGGCAAATTCCTGCCACCCGCTTGCCCCACCTGTGGTGTGGCGCGGGTTCAATTCCCGCCCGGGGCTTTGAATGTGTTACTTTTGTAGCAGGGTTCTTTACAAGTGCCAATTTGTTTAATAAGGTAAGTGTTTTTTGGTTTGAATTCCATGAAAATCCCTGGTCCTTGTAACCCTGGTTCCAACATGTGAAAATTGTGGTTGACAACCCAAATCTTGTCCCCAACTTGGAAGCAATCTTGTTGTGGTGGGATTGCTTCTCTCTTGAAACTTTCCTTCTCCATGCCCTCTTGATACTTTCTAGACTACTTTAAGTTAGGGTCACTGCTGTCTGGTACCTTCTTGGGTAGAGGAAAACATGTTCCTGCGGTAGTACTAACAAGGGCAGGCTTTTGTCCATAGACAAGTTCATATGGGCTTTTGCCTGTATTTTGATTGACTCAAATTTTACATGCCATTAGTGCTGTTGGGAGCATATTGGCCCAAAGTCATGGGTTGTTGGCAGACAATTTACTGAGTGCCTCTACAAGGGCATCATTCAATCTTTTCACTCTCCCATTTGCTTGTGGATGATAAGGGCTGGAGACTGTGTGCTTTATTCTATTTTTAGAAAGGTAGATGTTGGTATTGATGGCTTTAAGTTCAGTTCCTCTGTCTGTGATCAGGAGGTCAGGGTTGATGAACTTTGCTATGATCTCTTTGCCAATGAATTGTCTCACGTTGTTGCCTTTGTGCTCTTTTGTGGCTTGTGCTACGGGCCATCTGATTGCATAGTTGATAGCTGTGATGATGTACTTTTGCCCTTGTTTTTGCCAGGAATTGGTCCCACAATATCCAGTGACCATACCTTGAAGGGTTGTGTGATAGATACAGGTACTACTGACTTGGGTGTTGCTTTAGTTTGGGTGTACTTCTCACAGACTTTGCATTGTTCCAGTACCTTTCTGATATCATCTAGTACTTTGGGCCACCAGTAGCGTGTCTTGAGATATTTGTGCAAGTTCCTGCTAAAGGTGTGTCCCAAGTCTCTGTGATATCAGAGGATTGTGTCAAGCTTTTGTGTTAATAGGACGTAGGGTACAGTGTTGCCATTTGGTAATATGCAGTATAGAGTACCATATACATTTTTAAACACATTTTTGTTCTTGAGGACTTTCTCTTGAGAGTCTATTGATGTACCAGGTTGGAACCCCTATTGGAAATTCCCCATGATCAATATTGGCCAATTGGGGTCTCCATAAGTGCATAGGAGATGTTTACAGTTTAGTCTTGATAGGGTGTCTGCAGTAAGCATTTCTTTGCCTAGTTTGTATTTAATTATTATGGGGTACCTTTGTATGAGGCTCATTAATTAAGCTTGCTGTCTAGATAAGTGTTGTTGAGTCTTAAAGAATACCAATGACTTGTGGTTGGTTAGCACTTTGAATATCTGTGTACCTTTCAGATAACATTGTCACTTCATTAAATAGTGAACAATAGCTGTCAGTTCTTTGTCATGTATTGGATATCTTTGCTCACCATCAAACAGTTTTCTTGATTCATATGCTACAGGGAGGAAGTCCTTTTCTGCAGTCTGAATTTGGAGTACTCCTCCTATTGTGTAGTTAGAGGCATATGTCCTCAGTTTATAAACCCCTTTGCAGTCAGGGTATTATAGTATGAGGCAGTAACTATTTGGTCTTTTAGTTGTCAAAAATGCTGTTCTCTTAGCGTCTTTCACACAAATTTTATTGTTTTTTCAGTGATGGCAGACAGGGGTCATTTGAGGCTCCCCAATCTGGGATGAGCCTTCTGACATACCCAACCATTCCCAAGAATGTACAAAGTTCACTCTTGTTACGTGGTGCTGGCATGTCTGTGATGGCTCTTACCTTTTCTGGGTCAGGTTTAATACCATATTTACTAATGATGTGGTCTAGGAATAGAAGTTTGGTCAAGAATAATTCACACTTGAAAGGTTTGGCTACTAGCTGATTGTCTTTGATTGTGTTGATTACCATACAAACATCTTTCAGATAAGTTCTTTTTTGGGGCTCTAGATGATTTTATCATCTAGTTAGACTATGGCTTTTTTTCTAATTTGGTCCTTAAAACGTTGTTAATGAAGGTCACAAAGGTACTGGAAGCGTTTTTCATACCAAAGTTGAGGAATACACATTCAAATAAACCTTATTTGGTTCTGATTTCTTTCTTTGAAATGTCTTCAGGCTTATCATATATTTGATGGTGTCCTGCTGTTAAGTTGATCTTTGTTAAAAACTGTGATCCTCCTAAAGCTTTAAAGAAGTTTTTAATCAGGGGCAGAGGTTAATGTTCTTAATTGTGACTTTTTTTAGTGCTTTTTAATTGGTGACAAGGCATAAGCCTCCATCTTTCTTAGATTCAAAGAAGGTTGCGGCACCAAAGGGGGACTTTGACGGTCAGATGAGCCCTTTTTCCAGGGCTTCATCCAGGTGTTATTTAAAAGCATTGTACTCTTAAGGTGTCAATTGGTAGATGGGGTGTGTCTTAGTAACACTTTATTTTAGTTTGATCTTGTGTTGGATGTCTCTGTTGGGTTTTAATATGGCAGTTTCTCCTGGAATACTGAGGGAAATACTTGAACAAGTTGTCAACGTATTGGGTCCTGTTAAGGTGAGCCTTCCACATTTTTTGAAATGGATCATTTCATATGTACAGGTGTTCCAGTCAATTTACTGGCATCCTTTTCTTCTTCTGTTTTAGTAATCTTTACAAATATGTGGTCACTAATGAGGGTGTCAAGGTAAGTTGAGTACATGTTGTGGTATACTTCTCCTTATTATATGGTAAGTGTGGCACTGTCCCAGTCAATGTGAGGTTTTGTCTATCTCATCCAATCTAAACCAAGTACTACATTGTATTTAGGTATTGGAATGATGAAACACCCAGGGTAGTTTGTACATCCCCTATTTGTTCCTGGAAAGGTTTTGCCTCCTTGGTGACTGGGGTGCTCTAGTTGTCTGCCATGATAACTCTCTTGATGTTGCTCTTGGTTGTAGGCAGTTTCACAAGATTGGCAAATTCTTGCCAACAAGGGATTGGTCCACTCCAGTGTCAAATGGTTATGTGCCCTGATATATGCAAAAACAGAAAATATAAGTAAAGAGTTTATTTACAGTTTGGACAGAGAACAGTATGGGATTTCTGGAAGGTACTTGTATCATTGTAATTGAGTCTTGTCTTGGTTCCTATAAAAGTCTTGTAAATTGGGGGGCTTGTCATGAATGACATTTCTCCTAAAAAAAGTGGAAAACTCCAACTAGGAGAATCAAACTTGGGACCTGACTCTGATGTTTGTGAGGACCTTGCAGACCCTCAAGCCATCTGCCTGTGTTTTTTGCGGCTAGCCAATGAAAGAGCCAGAACAAGCTGTGATTCAAAACTGGTTAATCAAGGAAATTTGCAGGCTTGCCTGGCCACAAATTCACAAAGTATGGATGAACGTCATAGGTCATTGATTGATCCAGGCCAATCTAGATTGCTAGAAGCGCTGAATCAACATGCCGTCACTCCTATAGTAACTGATGGGTCATCTGGAGAGCAATTTACTGCTCAGCTTGATAAGTTGAAGTCTTAAGGAAACTCAGATGATAGGCTAGAAGTCCAGGCCGTGGGCCACGTGATCTCCAGGCATCTGGTGACCCTGAAGTGACTCCTGGAGATGCTCAGACCATGGGATCAGGGTTGACCCGGCTTAGGGTTTCTGAAGGTCACTTGATCCATAATGACAGCAACACCAGTGGCAATGATGAAGCCATTAAGATATTATCTTTAGATTGTCAGATGGAAGTCATTTCAGCAGAAAAAATGACAGGCCAGAAGATCTCAGATGGGGCCAGAGCTCTAGGCCGGAAGAAAATGAGCAACTTAGCAATCAGGTGATGGGCTAGATTCTGAACTTAGCATTTGAAATGGTATTTAAACTCCATGAAGTCTTGACAATTGGTATTGCCATTCTGAAATAAAATAAGATTATGGGAACTTGGTTCCACCAATTTATTCCTTATTTTGTCTTGATTGTTTTCCATTTTACTACTGTTCCAACAGAAAACCTTGGGCTGATAGCCCGCATTCCTGAGGAAGCCCCCAAAATCTGGCCCGCATTTTATTGTCCTCCTGGAGCACCCTTTGGCCCACTTAATTTTTCTGAACATCTTCTTAAACCAGATTAAAGGGAGTTTACTGTGAAGGATACCCCCGCACAGACCACCTGGCCCAACAGATAACCCCATGAACAGCCTTCCACAAAGGTGCTTGGTGCAAGCAACCAGCCCCCAAAATCTGTGTGACATATAACTATTTGCCTGCCTACCAGATAGATATGGAAGCACCCCCCCCAACACCCAAACCTGACTGCCTACACCCCACCCCAGGACTGTATCCGCCCACAGCCAACCAATATGCAGGCATTGCCTACATCACCTTGGCTGGGTTAGTTGACACTATGGTACCCACCGCTGGACCTTGAGCCTTAGTAGGCCAATCAGCATCTTACCTCATCAAGTTAGCACCCCTCTTATGGTGGGCTCTACCCTCCTCCCAACAGAGAAAGTTGGCAGCTGAGGCTAAAAGATCTTCCCCTGGGACGCAGTACCCTGACAGGGCTTGCCTAAGCACTCCCCTGAGCTTTTTCCTCCTCAGGTGCACTGTCAGTATTCATCTGGTTCACCTGAGTTGTGCTAATTTCTGCCTCAAGGGCAATGTTTATTGTTGCAACTGAACAATGAGAGTTCAGTACTTGGGATTGGGGAAGACAACAGTCCAATAGAAAAGGACAGAATAATAAGAATAAGGTATCGTTTATTGTAGGATATTGTGATTAATATACTAAATGGGGAAGCTACAAGGCCACAAGGGGGTGGCATAGTGGGGAGTTTCATGTAGGGTTTGGAGTCAAGGAATAACTTGTGCAGGGATCAGCAGGTTGAATTGGCAACGCTCCTAATTAGGATGAAGTACCCGCCATTTGACATTGCCATCAGATTAACTCATAACGTTAGATACGTCAAGGGGCAACTCATCAAGCGCCCCCCTGTGTATTGTAAGATACGTTAGCAGGCAAGGCTGGAAACTCAGTTGCAACACCCCCCTTGCTCCCTGCTTGTTGTCAGACACCAGGACTGGAGTCTGCAGAAGGTCTGGGAAGGTCTGCATGAACAACCTTTGTGTGGGGATGGCACGGCAGGGACGCAAGCAATTGTGGTGAAGTTTCTTGGTGTTTCCCTGGGCATCCTCAAGTTGGTAGGTGTGGTTGTCATAGACAGCAGCTACCTTGAAGGGCCCTAGGTGATTGGGTTCTAATTTGGCAGAATTGGGATTGAGGGTGTAGATGGGGTCACCTATGGCATATCTAGCTTTGAGGTGTTTTGTCCCTCCTGCAATCTGTTTGTGTTTGATCTCTTGGGCTTTAGCATGCCATTGGTCTAGGGAGGGAGTTGGCACTAAGGGGGGCTTGTTGGGAACCTTGGACCGTAGTTTCCCCTGTTTAGCCCCTGTCAGACCAACAGGTGTTCCAAAGGCCAGGGTGTTAGGGTTTGAACCCAGTGCCCCTGTTGATTCTTGCTCACAGGATCAGTAGGGCAGTGGGAAAATGTTCAGTCAACGCAGTGTTAGGGTGGTCTTGTGAGAGCTTGGCAATCAGTTGAACCAGGAAGTCATTTAGCCGTTCCACGCGTCCGTTGGCTTGTGGATGGTAGGGGGCCTTGACTATATGTTGGAGCGCGTTCTTGACGCAGTACACCTTCACAATGTGTCCAACAAGTTTATGCCCGCCATCTGTGATGAGACGCTTGGGTTGCCCAAAGCAAGCCACAATTTCCTTGCCAATAAAGCAGTTAACGGTGGTGGTGGTGTGGTTGGTTGTGGCCCAGGCTACTGGCCAACGCGTGAAGTAGTTGATAGCGGAGATAATATACTTCTTACCAAGTCTGTCTTTGGGGAGCGGTCCCACAATGTTGAGGGCCCACTGTTTGAAGGGTTCCATAGACTTGATGGGTAGGACAGACTTAGGAGGTGCAGGTTTGGACGTATTATTTTCACACAATATGCATGTCTCAAGGAGGTCCATGATGTCTTGGCGCATGCACGGCCACCAGACCTTATGTTTCATAATCTTGAAGAGGTTACACCCTCTTATGTGACCCAAGGTTTGGTGGTAGTGTAAGATGGTGTCCCCTCGTTGTGTGGTGGGAATGTACAGCGTCTTTTCACCTGTCTCTGCCCAGCGGCAAACATTACTGGCATTGGTGATGAACTGACTCTTGTTGTCCTTCAGTTTGGAGATGGTGACCAAGTTAAGGCCCTTGTAGCGGGTTGCCTCAGGGCGCAGGTAGAGCATGGGCCAGTCTGGGCCCAAACCGTCATCCCCAGTGACGGACACTACGTAGAGTTATGAAAGAGCGTCAGCTGTGACAAGTTCCTTTCCAGGCTTATATTCAATGCGTAACTGATAGGGGGATAGGCGCTCAACCCATCCTGCTTGGCGGCGTGTCAAATGGGACTGCATGTTGAAGTACTATAGTGACTTGTGGTCCGTCAGAACGCGGAGTGGGAAGGTTGCACCTTCCAAGTAACAACACCACTTCTCAACACAGTGTACAATGGCTGCCAGCTCCTTGTCGTGGATGGGATAATGTTGTTCCAAGTCAGTGAGCTTCCTGGACTCATATGCTACGGGGAGAAATATGCCATTGTCAGTTTCTACCCTTAGCATGCCCCCTATGGCCCTGTCAGAGGCGTCAGTCTCAAGTTTGTACTGTCAGTTTTGGTTGGGAAACTGCAGTACTGGTGCTGTTGTGAGCCTTTGCTTCAACGTCTCAAAGGCTTGATCTCTGGCGGGGGTCCAATGGAAGCGCTGTTTGGTATTGAGGAGCTTGGTGAGAGGTGCAATTAGTTCCCTGCAATTGGGGATGAACTTGCGTACATAGGCAACCATGCCCAAGAATGTTTGCACTTGGCCCACATCAGTGGGGGGCGGCATGCTAGTGATTGCCTTGATTTTGGCAGGGTTGGGCCTTATTCCTTGGGCAGAGATGGTGTGCCCAAGGAATAACAACTCCGACTTGAGAAACTCACATTTGGAGGGTTTAGCTTTTAGCTGGTATTCCCAAAGGGTGTTGAGGACAGCACAGAGGTGTTGGAGGTGCGTGGTTTGATTGTGACTGAAGACAATAATGTTGTCAAGGTACACCACCACACACTTTCCAATCAGTTCCTCAAAGGCTTTGTTCATCAACATGGCAAAGGTGGAGGGAGTGTTGGTCATTCTGAAGTTCATGACACAACACTCAAACGACCCGTAGTGTGTGCGGAAGGCAGTTTTTGCCTCATCCCCTGGTGCAATGCGGACCTGGTTGTACCCCTCAGTGAGATCAATCTTGCTAAAGACCTTTGCGCCTGCAAGTGTATCAAACAGGTTGTCAATCAGCGGCAGGGGGTATTTATTTTTAACTGTCACCTCATTTAGGGCGCGGTTTTCTGTGACCAGGCAAAGGGACCTGTCCTTCTTGGCTACAAAGAAGACCACCGCCCCGTATGGAGAGAGCAAGGGGCAAATGAAGCTCTTATCAAGCGCGTCCACAAGGTGCTGGCAGAGGGTTTCATATTCCTTTGACGTGAGATGGTATAATGGTTGTGCTTTAGGTAACAATTCTTGAAGTTGTACAGCATGCTGGATCTCCCAGGGTGAAGGTAGTTGTTTGAGTGTTTCACTGAATACGTCCTTGTACTCCTCAAGGAGTGCAGCTAGCGCTGGTGGTGGTGATGTTGACAAGGGAGGGGCTGCAGATGGTTCTGCACGGATAACTTTGACTGAACATTGATTAAAGTCTAGTCTCCCCCTAAAAATCATATGAGCCTGTTTCTGTCATTCTGACAAACACAGTGTCATGTAGTAGTTTGTTCATTTCCATGGGGTAGATCTGGAACCCCACCCTGTTTCTATTGAGGGTGATGACAGATGTATCCCAGTGGCAAATGTGGTAAGTTTGACTCCCTTAAAATCAACTCCCTGGTACTTGACTCCCTTGAAATTGACTCCCTTGAAATTGACACTATAGTAAAGTGAGAATTCAGCTTTTGCCCTGATTGACAACTGGAAATTGACACTTTTTTAATTAACAGATCCTGATGCACTGAAAACTTTTAATATAATAAATTAAGCTATACAGCTATGGTATACTAAAGTGACCCCAGACAGCAAAAAATGCAATAAAAACAGTGCCTTGATTAATAGAAATAAGGAGAAATAAGCAATTATTTCTCATTTTACTATGTAATTTACACTCTTCATTATAAAAAAATTTTATTACCATAAAAATTAAAATTCCAATGATACAAAAAAAACACAAACACAACAAATAAAGTTATGCAAAATATAAAGAAATATTAATATTTATTTGATATAGTTCATATAAGCACAACAGTGAATATCATATGTTTTATTTGGAAATTTACAAAAATTAAGATATTTCACTTACTTTCAACTATAAATATTCATCTTAAACTTACCATGTATACATAGAAAAATTACTGCTATCTAATTAAGTTAAAAAAACTTAAAATTAAAACTAAAAACTAAATGATCAAAGCTAATAAGTAAAAATTAAAGTTAAAAAGCTAAAAGTTAAAAATAAAAATCATATAACCGAGCAAGCAAGCAAGTTTGTTCTTCATCATTCTTTCCCCATTTCATCTTGGCCCCTTCAAGGAGGGCTGTGGCAATAAGCTCAAGCTGCTGCTTAAGCTCAGAGGCCTTGTATTTGTGCTTGGCCGCACCCTGGATGGCCTTGGTGAAGAGGGTACAGCGGGTTGTTGGCTTGGTGGGGGACGCAGTTGGAGAGATCACACAGCTCGGAGATGGTTTTCTCCTGCTTGTGCTGCAAGAGGGAAAAGAACTTATTGAATTTAGGGTGAAGCCCAAAGTTGGCCTTGAGGTGTTTGTGGTAAGCCTCTAGCGCTGAGGTGGTCTTGAGCTCACCATTCACTGCCGCCCAGTACACATTCCAGCTGGCCTTGGCACGGGCTTTGCCTTGCCTCTGCGTGACAACCTTCCCAATCCACTGGGGCTTGAAGTACTCAAAGAAAGGCTTGAACTCTGGGTGCTTCACTATGTAGGGATCCTTTGAGAGAACCTCAAACCCCATTGCAGAGTGCTCTGGCTTTAAAAAAGCCAGGGCACTAAATTGTGCCAGCACTAATCTGCAGGTGTCCAAAGTATCCCTCTGGCTCAACCTACTAAGCTCTGCGTGGGCCTGCATGTTACAAGCAACTGCTTGGCAGAAGTGAAAGTGGCACCCCTGCACCTCCCTGCTAAACAGCTACTCAAATGCATTGAACTGAGCAGGCTCAAAGTCCATAATGCATACGTGAGGCCCAAGAGCTCTTAGCCTCGCCTTTTCCTCTGAGTCCAGGGTGGCCTGGTCCTTGTCAGAGGCAGGTGGGTTGGCGCGGGTGTGGGGGGGAGTCTTCTTGGATTCATCATCATTGGCGGGAGGAAGGAGGGCAATTTCTTGGCAGAGGATGGAGAATGCGCAGATATAGATGGCCTCAGTGGCCCTGGGAAGAAGGAAGAACGCAAGTGGAATCACCCAGATGTCAATCTGGGCATGAACCATCCAGAGCTGCTTGAACATCCAGGGGCAAGTGACAAATGTACCATCAACTATCCAGGTTGACGCCCTTTTCAACTCCATCAGGCTCTGCTGAGTTGAGTAGCAGATTATACGGTCCTTGGCTGCAGGCCCGTCATCATGAAGCAGGAAGCGCTCCCCACTAGGAAGCTGCTTAAGCTCATGAGTGAGCGTGAGCTCAGAGAGGACATCAGAAGCCTTGGGGGGAGGGGGATTTGCAGCAATACACTTATTGCTAATGAATTTGACCAACTGCTCCTGTGTTGGTACCAACTTGAGATTGTTGGGTTTGAGATGCTGGAGGGCCTTGATGGCCAGATCAGAAGCGCGGAGGTTGGCGGTGGTGGGAATGACCTGAACAAGGTACCATTTAAGCATGCAAGTGATTAGATGATTGGAGGGGTTCACAAGTGTGCTCCCCCTTCTCCAACATTACTTGCTCCCAGCCCTCAGTGTTCAACCGGCCCCCACAAGTCTTATCCTTGCAGACAAAGTGCTTGCTTTTGGTCTGCCGCTTTTGGTTGTTGCAATTAAAGATATAATTGTCAGCAACGTAACCAGGGCCGCCCTTTACAGACATGATTGGAAAGTACCAGGGGAAGCACTTAGGAACTTTAAACTCTCTGTCCATGTTGCAAATGTTGTGGATGGCCAGTGGATCCCAAGCCACATGACCAGAAGCTTTAAACTTCTTGGAGTAATCCTCCGGCTCATCTTGGGGGTCAGATGAAGAAGGAGGGGAAGAGCCATTGGGAGGGGGAGGGGAAGGATTCTTTGAGGCCTGCTTGGATGCCTCCTTTTTCTTACCAGAAGAAGAGATGGGCTCCTTGGCAGCCTTTGCCTTCTTGGTCCGGCGCTCCTTGGTAGGCTCGGAGTTGGCCTCTGAGTGATAAAATTGTTGGTCAGTAAGATCACCATCTGATTTATTGGGGGAGGAATGGGAGGATATGGAGTGGGAAAAGATGGGGTTGGAGGTGATGGGGTTGGAGAATTTGCCTTTGCAGGCTTCTTGGCACGCTTGGGGGTGGAGGCAGTTTCTTTGGAGCCTTTGGAGGCTTGGCGCTTAGGCTGATGGCTGTTCTTGCTTGATTTTGTCTAAAGAAAAGTTAAGCATTGTTAATAAAATGATTGAGAAGATATTGCAAACACAAAGAGGTAAAGCAAAGCAAAAGTTGAATGAAAAGTGTGCAAATAAAGTTTTATTTATAAAAAAAAACATAAAAAGTAAATAGAAGCAAAATAGAAACTCAAAGTATAGATATAAGGGTTAAAACATAGAAAATAAGTGAATTTATGATAAAGCATCAAAGATTTTAGGTTCAGCATAACATCTTAGTGTTAAATCAATGTAAAAGTTTAATTGAAAATCCAAAAAATATATGAAAATTATATTGAGAGCAGCAGAAAAAGTAGTATATTATAATAGCAAAAACATTATTATGTGGAATTTTTTTATTGAGAGTTGAAAATTCAAAACATAGTAAAGTGTCAAGTTTGGCACTGTCAAACAGCCGGAAAAAGCTGAATTCTCACTGTCAATTATGCTGGAGTCGAGCAGAAACATCAAATTTACTATGTTTTTTACATATAAAACTTGCTTAAATTTAAACCAGGTTTGAAATTTAACCCAAAAGCAAGGCAGTTTTGTATGCTCAAAAATAAAAAAATACAACATAAGTTAAAAAAGTAAATGAGTAGGAAGGTGTTTATTAGTGATTAGGGTATGCCGTGAGGAGCTGAGAGTGAATTATTTACCATAGTGTTGGTTAAAACGTTAAGAAGCTCTCTGTACTAATCCTCAAGTTAAAGTGTCAAGTGGGTGAGTGTCAGGTGGCGCTCATAGTGTGTCACATATTAATTTAGCCTTAATTCTGAGCCTTTGATTAGTTAAATCCAAAAGTGATCAGGTGTCAAGTGGATAGAGTCAAACAAAGAAAGTGTCAAGTTTCATTTTTTTATAAATTACATATGAAATCTCTTAATAAATTGGGCTTAATTTATGTGGCACCACTTAATCCAAAAACCTGGGAATGACATAATGTAAAATAAGTGGGGTACTTTATTAATGTTTATATCACCAAATCCAGTATAGTGGTGCTTGGGAGCCTAATCAACAACTATGGACACTAATAATAAAAATATAATAGTAAATAACAATTTTTATATAAGCGCATAAGTATTTTATTAATAAAATATTGATTTGGCTTAAAAAGTGTTGAACTGGTCACTTTTGGGTTTAGAGTGTCAAACACAGGTTTTTTCATTTCTATTAGTAAATTTACTTATAAATTGCCCCTTAAATTGGTATTTTAGCTAACTGATTTATTAAACAGAGTTGAGTTTGAGTAAATTCAACCTTGGTTTTTGGTTTTGAACCCCTAAATTGCTAGTAAAATTAGCTTAAAATTGGTTAAGCCAAAAATACTAATAGATTCACATATGCATCACTCGACTCCCTGGTACTTGACAAAGTGTCAAGTATCAGGGAGTTGAGTTTAAGGGAGTCAAACTTACCACAGTTGCCTCCCAGTCAATGTAGGGGCGGCTATGTTGGAGCCAGTCAAGGCCAGCAATTACATCGTGGCTGAGGTCTGCCATGATCGGCCCAGAGAGCTTAACCTGGACGTTTCCCATCCTTACAGAGAAGGGCATTGTCTTGTGGGTGATGGCAATTCTGCAGGAATCAGCTACACATACTGCTTTGAATCTGCTGGGTACTTGATCTAATTGCTGGGAGTCAGCAGGTCAAATTGGCAACACTCCTAATTAGGATGAAGTACCCGCCATTTGACATTGCCATCAGATTAATTCATAACGTTAGATACGTCAAGGGGCGACTCATCAAGCGCCCCCTGTGTATTGTAAGATACATTAGCAGGCAAGGCTGGAAACTTGGTTGCAACATTATGGCATGGGTTGGTTTATTTGTTGGGGCAAGTATCCTGTAAGGTCTCATGGTTTGGGGAAGATGATTATAAACTAAAGCTTTTAACCCAGTGATATTTATTTTAGTCAAATACAAAAAGGTGGGAAAGGTCTGCAATAGTAACTGAACTAAGGCTCCTAAGAGCTTATACAAGGTAAAATAAGGACTAAGACAATTTATTAACCCTAAGAAGATAAAATAGAGACCAGTATTAATGACAGATGATTTGGTTAAAAAGTCAATCTCTAAGTCTGGGAAATGTTCTGCACTAGAGGGAGGTTTAAGCTATCAATAATTAAATTGTGTGGGCTACTATAAAAACTTCCTAACTGGTGAAGAATAAAGTCAAAAGGAATCATGGGACCAAGGATTTAAACTAAGACTAAAAATTAAAGAAGAATACAAGTCACAAAACCTAACAAGTACCTTTTTGGGGTGCAAGTCAAACAATCTCAACTTAAGTTGAAACTGAGTAAAACTCAGGCTTTTATTCAAGTCTTGGTTTTGAGGTGAAAGTAAAGGATGTGTGAACTAACCAAGAGTAGTTAGTTGGTTTTAAGCATGAAAAACAAATACAAGCACATTTTTACAGTTTTCTTAACTTAAGAAGGTTAAGGCAAGGTAAAGGAGCAAACAGGGAAGCCAATGGTTAATTGTTTTCTAAAAACCAAGAAGAGAATAGGCAGAAGAGCAGGAAAACTAGGTCCAAGGCTGCTGGCGTAAGTGGGAAGGAAAGCAGAGTAAAAGCAAAAGGTAATTGAATTTGGACTGGATTTAAACTAACCCAGTGTATAGGTACAGGTTTAAATCCTGTTTGCAAAAAGAAGGTAAGTTTGAACTTGAATTTAACCGTTAATCTTTTAGGTTAATTGGCCCAAAAGGAACAAAAATGAAGAGGGGATTTGGAAAATTGTAAAAATGTTGAAAATCCTAGCTAGGATTCTAAAATGGCCAATTGTAGTAAAATGAAATACTAGCAGCAAGAAAAAATGAAGGAGAATCCTGACATATCCTTCCTTGTTAATGGAATTTCTTTTTTGTTTGTTGGTTGTATGCAGATCATCATATTTCTAAGCAGCTTGCTTTCCTTCCAAGAAGACATCTTGGAGATTCTTACAGCAACTTGTGTCAAACATTTATCTGATATACATTGGTAGACCATTGTAGAAGTCCAGATATGATTTAGCCTCATCAAAGTTGATGGATCAAGAGATCAATCATGTATGTCTTCATATGCTAAGATGTACTCCTCAATGGTTCCTGTCATTTTAAAGGTTCTGAGTTCTGTCATGATCACAACATCAGAGTCCTTTATGGAAAACTTTTCCAAGGAGTAATCCTTGAACATGTCCCAGTCTTCATTGTGACCAGGATGTTGCTTGAACCAGTTGCTCACAAAGCGGGAGGCAGCCCCAGTAACTTGTAAGGTAATTTCACTTGCCCAGAGTCTTCAGGGGTAGTTCATTTGTGTGAACTTGTTTTGTGTGCTTTGAATCCATATGTTGGAATTTTCACAGCGTAGTCCTGAGAAGGTTCTAATTTCTGCTGAGTGGAGGTGCTGAAATACAATGTTGGGTATTTGGGCATGTCTTGGAATGAAGGTGGGTTCAGGAATCCTTGTGTGCTGAGGAAGTTGTACTGTTTAGTAGATACAAAGATATTGTTGAAGACAATGTATCCTGTGGGGACTTTCTGACCTTTGTATCTTCTCCAGCCAGTGAGGAGTGCCATCTTCTGGGTTCTTTTCTTTGGTGGAATTTTTCTTTTAAGTAGCATAAGTGTGGATAACCTACCTGTGCTATCACTGTTGTAAATATACTTCTGAGAAGTATAGTAAAAATAAAGGGGAAAATTAAGAAGAGAATAATACTTTATTAATATAAATTTAGGGGATTATATAGTATCACAAGAAGCTACATGCTGTCCATGTATGTCATGGCAGTCATGGGGCTTGTCCTAGTAATGGTCTATTTAGGACTCAAAAGGTTTGATCCCTGTATTAGATGGACAATTGATAAGAGTGCCATCAATTTAATGATTAGCTGTGGAACCACTCATGGAATTACTTCCCCAAGAGAGAGTAATTGAAGATGTTGTGACATGAGATACAGTAGCTAGTGGATAGCTCCACTCATTTATAACAATTTGAAAAGTACAAATATACAAATATACATATTAATAAAGAATTATGATACCTTGGTATCTAAACAATAATGAATCACTCCCTAAAAAACAGTTTATACTTTAAAAATTGGCATGGTTTTAGTTATAAAACAATTGATTCTGAGGCAATATGTTTGAAAATAAGCTCCCTGTATTGAACTAAGTTTTATAAAGAATCTATTGAGATAGATTTATTAAAATACACTTCAAAATTATCCTTAAAACTCCATACTATTCCCTTGTACAATTGAAACAGCCTATCGTATATCTATAAGACTATAGTCCAGGCCTGGATTCAGCATATCGTCCTTCTCAGATTCCTTAGCAGTGGGGCCTTTTGGTGTGAAGCTGCAGGTACAGTTGATGTTTTCAAATATTTGCTTCACATTAGAGACTTGGTGGGCATTGTTGAAGGGCGAGTTGGCTGGTGCGTTATGGTATAGGGTATATATCTTTTCAACACATGGTGAGCAGATAGACTCCTTTTCACCTTTCATGTCTCTCTTGCACTTCTTGCCAGGGCTAAGATGAGTCTCGGCATTCTGAATTTCAGACATACATGAGTTACTGATGTCTTTAAAGGTGCACATGGCTTGGGCACCGATATAGCTAGACCATGGCTTATACGACTTCTTCTTGTAACCGCCTTCATACTCATCCTCGGTTAGATCTCCACTCTTGCATTGGTATTGGACAATCTGGGAGGCGCGAATGACAGAATCGAGACACTTGGTGTCACATACTTTCTTGGTTGGGTACGTGAAGAAATGGTGCTTAAAGCACTCCCCGTATGGCTTGATCCATTTCGCCATATATTCGTGGGCAAGTTTTTCATTGCTGCACATATCCTTGCTAAATGGCTCATCTCGAAAGTCAGGATTGGCTGCTCGGTTGGCACTTTGCCCATTGTTTGCTGGAGGAGCAGCTGCGAGTACGACACTTGGAATCAACTGAAAAAGCTTCATGTGCTAGACAGCCAATAGCACAAGCTTATATACCACTGTGCCTCTGAATAAGTCAATAAATTTATTAGAGCTATTGAACCAAAAGTAGTTCCTTGATTTCCATGCCATCGCTTAAAGCACAGCAAGCAATTTATTGTCGATTTAAATCTGCATGCCATTGCATGATTTCAAGCCTAAAAATGGATAGGGATATATCATAATGTAGCAAGCGAATGTCTAATTGGCTGCATGCTTTTTAAATTTTATAAAATATAAGTTTATTAGAGATCTTTAAGAGCGGCGGTTTAAAGGACCGCGGCCTACTGTAGGCTTTTTAATTAATGTATTACAAGGTACATTGAAACGATAAATTACAAGATGTACTTTAGATCAAATTTAAATCAACTTCAAAGTAATTAATTGGCGGGTGTTGAATTAATCATTGGCTGACGAATGGGCTGCCTTACTAGTAGAGATTTGAAATAGTTTGCCATTTTAGAGACAAATCAGTGCAAATAAATTATCAATCCAAAAATAAAGTTGAACAAGAAAATGTGAGAAGTCAATCCACATTGCTGTAAATTCAGGACCTAAAGGTAAAAATACGGCATTGTCAAACCATTGTTCCAAATTTTGGATCACATTTGTGGGCGACTAAGGTGAGTGAAAACTAAAATATTTAATAAATCAACTATTTAATTTGACTTTTTTGATTTATTTAAATTTGCAAATTTTGAATGCCTAGTACAGATAACTCAACTAACTAAAGACAAAACATATCAAACAAATGTGGGATACATGTATCAGAAATGCAGAATTCTAATGTACAATTTGGTATTTCCTGTAAGCCTAACAAATCATGCACAACATGAAATAATTAAAAAACATGAAATTGCAGGATTTTCAAATCCAAGAACTAAATTTCAAATCAAACATAAGGTGGATTTAAAATAAATTTAATTGATGTTGTTGCAACTGAGGTTACTCCCCCACCCGCTAATGTATCTCATGATACACAGGGGGTGCTTGATGAGTTTCCCTATGTCTGATAAATGGTATGGGTCAATCTGAGTGTAATGTCAAATTCTGGGCACTATCTTTATCATTAGGAGCAATGCCAATTTGACTCACTGATCCTTTGCTCAAGTTATTCCCAACCCAAATCCTATGTTGAACCCACCACTGTGCCATCCCTTGGTGAACTTGTGGCTTCTTGATATAATATATAGTCATACTATGCTCTAAATAAAGATCATCTTATTCCTATTATTGTTCTTTCTATTTAGACTATTGTCTTCCCGATCTAAATACTGAACTATAATTGGTTCAGTTGCAACAGTGATAGCAGTGGTAAGTTTGATTAACAACCTATCTGTAAGAAAATATCCCCAAGAAAGGACAAAGTTCTGGATGTGTGGCTACACCTTGCCAAGAAACCTTCCTCCCCATCCCTGATGAGGACATTCCCTAGGGTTATGTCCTATACCAGGATCAGTTAGTTCTCACCAGCATCTTTAACCAACTCTTCCTGGGGCAACATGACATTAGTGTCACCCCGCCTCAGTCAGATCTGTCACAACACATGTTGAGCCTACAACTGGAATTCTTCATAGGTGGCATGGAGGGGGATGTCATAGTCAGTTGGCTACACTCCACCAAAACCCACCTCTGCATCTGTTAAGTTCCTGAGCCCATGTGGGTTACCACCGCACCAGGTTGCCTCACTGGGAATGCTACAGTATGGTTTATTAATTAGGTGTAAGGAACATGATGTTACTTGGGCAGCCTTTAGGGACACCACCAAGTCCCGCTACAGTGAAATCTTTTCACCCATTGTAGTGAGGACCCCCTTGATTGCCATCAAACAAACAGGGAGTATCCCCAAATACCTTACTTATTGGCAACAAGTGCTTGCTGCCACCCCAGAAGCCATCATCAATGGAAACACTATGCTCCTCACCCTTATCATCAATGGGTTGAAACCTCATATATGCAAATGGGTGCCTGTAGGGCTCTTTACTTCCATTGATGATTGCTACAAGGCCATTTTAGAAGCAAACAACCAAGCCACAATAGGCTTCTACAGATCCAATGCTGCACTCCCTCAATCTTGTCCCGTACCTGACAGTGCTCACAATCAAGTAGGCCACTGCCAGTCCTGTCAGCAGGAAAATGACAATAAGCGCCCTTGTGAGGGGAAGCTTTAGCTAAAAAAACCAAAGGTTCAGGAAAAGCCTTGGGGTTATAGACACAAAAGGCTCTTCAAACCTGCTTGAATCATATTCCTTATCTCTCCTTGCTAAAAATCCCTGCAATAACAATGTACATGAGTTAGAGACCTTAGACGTGTTCCAAGTTCATAGTGACAACCCCATCCTCCAAGTCAGTCATTCCTCAAATAAAATCATCTGCTTGGCCTATCCCTTTTGCTTCTGTGGGAGCACCCACAGACTTTTGGTAGATACTGGGGACAATCACAACATTGTCAATCAAGAATTTGCGGATTCAAGGCAATTAGACCAAATGCTAGTTGTTTTAAAGAAGTATGTGTGGCCAACTCCCGCAGAGTAGCTATCATTCAAGAGATGGTACCCTTCTCTGTAAGGACGGGGAACATCCAAGTTAAGCTCTCTGGACCAATAATGGTGGGCCTCAACCACAATGTTATTGCTGGCCTTGGCTGGCTCTGGCATAACTGGGACACTTATGTGATTATGCTCAACAGGACCGGGGTAGGTTTCCAAATCTACCCCATCAAAATGAACAAGCTACTCTGTGACACTGTGTTTGTACAGCTCACAGAGACAGGAACCTATGACTTCAAAGGGGTGAAGCTGGTCTTCAACCAGCGCTCAGTGGAAATCATCTGCTCTGAACCCACTACACCTTCCTCTTAGACAAAACACCCCCACCAGCACTTGTAGCACTTCTTGAGGAGTATAGGGACGTCTTCAGCAAAACGCTAGATCAGTTGCCCCCCTCAAGAGAAATAAAAAATGATGTCCAGTTGCAAGGGTTGCTGCTCAAGGCACAACCCCTCTATCACTTGACGCCCAAGGAAGACAAAACTCTCTGTCAACACTTCACGGAAGTTCTCAATAAGGGTTTCATCTGCCCCTCCCTCTCACCATATGGGGCTGCAGTCTTCTTTGTATCCAAGAAGGACAGATCTCACTGTCTAGTTACAAATTACTGTACCTTAAAAAACATCACAGTTAAAAAATAGTTATCCTCTGCTGTTGATTGACAACCTGTTTAATACACTATCAGGTGCAAAGATCTTTAGCAAGGTTGATCTCACTGCAGGGTACAACCAAGTCTGCATTGCACCAGGGGACAAGGCAAAGACAGCCTTCTGCACTTTCTATGGGTTGTTTGAGTGTCGGGTCATGAACTTTGGTATGACCAACACCCCCTCCATCTTTTCCATATTGATGAACAAAGCCTTTGAGGAACTGATTGGAAAGTGTGTGATTGTGTACCTTGACAACATTATTGTCTTCAGTCACAATCAAACCACGCACCTCCAACACCTCTGTGCTGTCCTCAACACCCTTCAGAAAAACCAGCTAAAAGCTAAACCATCCAAATGCAAACTCCTCAAGTTGGAGCTGTTATTCCTTGGGCACACCATCTCTGCCCAAGGGATAAAGCCTGACCCTGCCAAAATCAAGGCAATCACTAGCATGCCACCCCCACTGATGTGGGCCAGGTGCGGACATTCTTGGGCATGGTTGCCTATGTACTCAAGTTCATCCCCAATTGAAGGGAACTAATTGCACCTCTCACTGAGCTCCTCAATACCAAGCATTGCTTCCATTGGACTCCTTCCAGAGATCAAGCCTTTGAGACGTTGAAGCAGAGGCTTACAACTGCACCCGTATTACAGTTTCCCAATTTAAACTGCAAATACAAACTGGAGACTGACACCTCCAACAGGGCTATAGAGGATATTTTATAAGTAGAGACCAATGAAGGCACCTTCCTCCCTGTAGCATATGGATATAGGAAACTTACTGACACAGAAAGGCTACCGTATACACAATAAAAAGTTAGCAGCAATTGTACACTGCATCAAAAAATGGCAATGTACCCCAAGGGCGCCACCTTTCCCCCTCATATCCTGACGGACTATAAGTCTCTCCAGTACTTCAAAACTGAGTCAAATCTGACCTGGCACCAGGAAGGGTGGGTTAAATGCCTGTCCCCATATCAACTCTGCATTAAATACAATCCTGGTAAAGAGCTTGTCACAGCTGATGCCCTCTCCAGACTGTATGTGACGTCCATCACAGGGGACAACGGCTGGACCCAGATTGGCCCATCCTCTACCCACTATCAGGGATCCAATCTTGGGCAACCAGCCTGTCATTTTCAGTGATCACTTAGGCCGGGTTCTTTGCAGGCAGAGCCCACCACAAGAGAGGAGCTAGCTTAAATAGGTAGGAGAAGGACTTCTCCACCCAGGACCACAGGCCCTTGGCTGGGATTATAGTGTCAATCACCCCTGTGAGGGTGATATACACAATCCCAATCAGCTTGCTAGTGTAATCAGTTGGGAGGTTGGGCAAGGAGGTGGGCATTGGCTTGGGGGTCACAGGCGGTTTCATATGGAGGCTGTAGGCAGGCAGGTAGTTGAATTCGCCTCTGAACAACTTAGGTGTTGATAGAATCCAGGGCCCCTGTCAGTTTATCTAACTGTGTATTGAATGCAGGCCAAATGATCTAGTTCAAGGATCTTTTCTGGGGTGTAGTCCTCATACTTGGGCTTTAGAGGGTACTTGATGAAATTGATGAGACCAACGGGAGCACCAGGAGGACAGAAATCTGTGTGTGGAGTGGCAGGAAGTCTGGAGGATCATGTACTGATTTTATAGATGACAAAGACAAAATAAGGCAGTAGCTTTGTAAGCCAAATTAACATAGCCTTTGTTCAAAAACGGCAATAAGTTTAGAGCGCGGGGTCTTTTGGTCCTTATAGCACCCCACCTCCAAAATTAATATTTCCCATGGGGGGGTTCATCAGGGCATTGGGGAAAGTGGGCCCGGGGGTCTGGGTGCTTGGGTTCAAAGGCAGCAAAATGGCACACGGGCTGGGAGTTCTTTTATTGGTCAAAAATATCAAGTTGGCAACTTAATTTCTGGATCTATGGTTGTGGTCATGGGGTTAGGCCACAGGCCTGTACCTCCTTCTAAGGGTGGCTCTTGATTGGCTGCTGGTGTAGCCTTCAATCTTATGAAGCTAATGGTTGGTGTTTTCTCACCTCCATTGAGCGCCTTGATTAAACCCTTATTGGGCGGGGTGATTGCCCAAGTTTTGCTGGCATCATTGTTTGGACAATATCTTTTAACCTCAGCTTGTGGGGGCTCAACCCCAGAAAAACGCGGGCAGGCGGCCCCTTGGTCCCCAGGGCAGGCAGCCTGCGGTGGATCAGGTTCAGGGTTCAAATCCTTCTCTAAAGCCTGGGGTTCAAGGGGGAGATAATTGTCATTCCTGATACCTACTCCCAGAAGCCCATCTGCTATAAAGGGCTCAATTCTGTAATCACTTCAAAGTTGAAGGACAATGAAAGCCAGTTCACCACTGACACTGGTAATGTATGCCGCTGGGCAGAGACCAGTGAGAAGACGCCATACATCCTCACCACTCAACAAGGAAACACCATACTGCACTACCACTGTATCCTAGGCCACATCAGAGGACATAACCTCTTTGAGATCATGAAATGTAAGGTTTAATGGCCCTGTATGCGCCAGGACATCCTGGACCTCCTCAAAATGTGTGTGCTATATGAAAAGAACATGTCAAAACCCACTCTTCCCAATTCAGTCTTACCAATCAGAGCAATGGAGCCCTTCAAAAAGTGAGCCCTCAAAATTATAGGGCCCCTTCCTGAAGACAGACTGGGCAAAAAGTACATCATGGCTATTGATTACTTTATATGTTGGCCAGTGGCATGGGCAACCACCAATCATACTGCCACTATCATCACTTGGTTCATTGGCAAGGAGATTTTGGTACACTTTGGGCGTCCCAAGCATCTCATCACTGTCAAAACCGTAGGCTCAACCTGCCAGCAAGGTTCCAGCCAAGCGGGTTTGTGACCCGCAATCCAAATATCCAGTCACTTGAAGCCAGACTAGGAAGTCAACTCAAATTACCAAATCCAACAACATGAACAGATGATGATCCTTTATGGTGGATACCTTGTTTTGGCGCTTGACTCATTACCAGGATCAATCCACCCCCTTCTTCCATCCAGCCGTGTGATCACCAATCATGTTCCTGTTATCCTTGCACCACATGAACTATATAATCACTATCTCACAATAAAGATTATTATCTATCTTATAAATATTTCTTCCTCGTGTAACTCTACTAAAACAGCACAGTTACAACATTGGTAGCACAGGTAGGTTCTCCATCCTACCTCATCTTGAAAAATTCTTCCTGTTGCCCGCACACGCCGCGGCCAACAAATTCTCAACAGAATTATGTCTGGACTCTGTACACTCCTGGTGCTGAGATACCCAATGGTTTCGTCCTATACCAAAACACGGTGATCCCTCTACCTGCCTTCAATCCCATGTTTGCACAAGGTTTCTTTCAGGCTCCCTCATTGATGCCGCAACCAACCAACAAAACCACCATGCCCACCTATGTAGCTCAAAGACTACAAAGCGCCGCCTTAGAACCTTTTGCTGGGGCCAACGACGGCAACACTGCTGCATAGATCCAGTCCTCCCAGAGCAAGCTGGCTCAAATGGAATGCCCACAGCAGTTTTGGATCGCAGAAATTTCCATTAGCCTGACCCATGACGCTGGCACCTGGTACACCAAGTGGCATGAAGAGCACACAAACAAGAACTTGAATACCTTTAAGCAAGACTTCCTGACAAGATTTGTGCTTAAAGATACAGCGCTCATGATCATACACCAAGTAAAAAACCTGACCCAGACAGGCACCGTAAAAGAACTCACCCACGCCTATGAGAAACTCTGTCTTTGTGCACCATCTGACATGGCCTTTGACACCCCAGCCACACACCTCATGTACTACAACGCTCTTAAGTTGCACTTGATGAGACATGTGAACCTGGATCAGGTGATCAACCTGCAAAGCCTGTACTGTGAAGCAGAAAAAGCGGAGCAGACATCCAATGCACTGCACAAGGCACAAACTGGGAAACAAGAAAGACCCAAGGATTCCCATCCAAGAGGGCGCTCTGCTTGATCACCTCCTGGGGGCAACAAAAACAAAACCCTCCACAAACCCATGGGTTCAAATGGGAATGGAAATGGAAACAATGGCCAGTCAAACTGCACCCATTTTTGTGTCACCGCCACACAAGGCAACCAAGAGGAGGGAAAAGCCCGGGGAGAGCACTAAGCAAGCCAAGCTCTCCCCACGCAACTCCTGACTTTCCCAATGATGAATACCAACCCAAGGACGTAGATCAATGCCCAATGATCCAGGTGCCCTCAGAAGACCTGGTACTGTACACCATCACCAGACATCCCAATAAATTGATTTCATATCCTTTCCGCTTTTGCAGTTACACAGGCTCAGCACTCCTGGACTCAGGCACAGACCAAACCCTAGTCAACAGCAGCGTTGTGGATAAGTTCAAGCTGGACACTAATCCTTTGCTGATGAAAAATCTGGTCCTGGCTGACAAACACCACATTGCTGTGACAAAAGAAACTGCCCCCTTCTCCATCATGCTTGAGAACCTTCACTCCACCATTCAAGGTCCCGTCATTGACTTTTCCAAGTTTGGTATTGTAGTGGGACTAGACTGGTTACAGAAGAACAACCCTCACATAGACTGGGCAATCTCAGTGTTGACCATCAAACGTGAAGGTGTCAACCACCAGATCTACCCTGACTCCGTGGACCAACTGCTATGCAACCACGTCTTTGTATGTATCACAGAAACCCTGGACAAAAAGAAAGACTTGAAGGCAACTGACTGGGATTCCTGTCAGTACAAGATCATACACTTCAAAGATCACCAGGATACCTCCACGCCTCAGGACCGCAACATTGTGGCCTGCCATCCAGAAATCTTCAAGGAAGTGCTACCTGGGCTACCCCTGGAGAAGCATATTCAACACTCCATCCAACTCAAGGGGGCTGTACCCAAGGCGCGCCCATCTACAGGCTGACCCCAAATGAAGACGACGCCTTACGCGCCTACCTCAAGAAGGCATTGGAAAAAAGATTTATCCACCCCTCACAGTCTCCCTTTGGGGCTGCTGTATTCTTTGTGGCTAAGAAGGATGGTACCTTACGTCTGGTCAAAGACTACTGCGCCCTGAACAAAGTTACCATTAAGAATTGTTACCCACTGTCACTGATTGACGACCTCTTTGATGCTTTGGGAGGAGCCACTGTCTTCTCCAAGATTGATCTAACTGCAGGCTACAATCAGATTTGTATTAAAGAGGATGACATTTCCAAAACGGCCTTCTGTACTAAATATAGCTCCTACAAATATGTGGTGCTCAACTTTGGCTTGACCAACGCCCTGTCCACCTTTGTAACCTTCATGAACAAAGTATTTGCGCCCCACATAGGCAACCATGCCCTAGTGTATCTAGACAACATTATTGTCTGCAGCCCCTTGGTGGAACAACACCACAAGCACCTAAAGGCCGTCTTTGCTACCTTGGCATAGCAAAAACTGTTGGCCAAGCCCTCCAAGTGCCAGTTCTTCAGTGAGCAACTACCCTTCTTGGGACACATAGTCTCAAAGGACGGCATCAAAACTGACAGTCAAAAGATACAGCCCATCTGCAAGATGCCACCACCCAAGGATAAGTTGGAACTCTGCACCTTCTTGGAAATGGTGGCCTATGTACAACGCTTTATACCTGACTGTGGCGTTTTGAATGCCCCCTTATCTGCCATAACAGGCGCCAAGTCCAAGTTTGTGTGGACCCCCCAATGTGACCTCTGTTTTAGACGCCTCAAGGAGAAACTCACAACGGCTCCCATCCTACAATACCCCAATTGTGACAGGGAATACCAAATGGAAACCAACTCTCAGATGCATCCATTGGGGGAGTACTATGAATCAAAAATAGTGATGGTGACTTCCTGCCCGTAACTTATGAATCACAAAAACTGACAGATGGCAAGTGTCAATACCCTATCCACAACAAAGAACTGCTGGCTATTGTGCACTGCCTAGTCAAATGGCGTTGTTACCTGGAATGCCAGAAAGAATTCACAGCATTAAATGATCACAAGTCACTCATCTATTTCAAGACTCAAGCAAATCTGCCACACTGCCAAGCGCGGTGGATAGAAATCTTAGAAAGATTCAACATGCTCATCCAGTATAAGCCCAGGGCTGAGTTTGCCATGGCAGACGCCCTGTCCTGCCTGTACGTCCGTACTTCAAGAGGAGAGAATGGGCTCAACCCAGACTGGCCTCTCCTAGTGCTACAAGCAAAGGACAAAGGATTCCCCGCAGGCACAACCAACATCACCAAAGAAACAGTCATCAAGAATGAACACCTCTTTACTGACGTATACGGGACCCTTCACAGAAAGATGACAGATGGTACAACCATTCCCTACATCCCCACACATCAGCAAATTGACACCATTCTTTGTTATCACAGAGACCTTGGACATACCAATAGCCAAAACCTATATGAGTTCCTTAAGCATAAGGCCTGGTGGCCAACCTTATCCACAATGTTCAAGAAGTTCTAGACCAATGTGAGGTATACAAAAAGTTTTCCAAAAGCAAAACCCTGCCAAAGTCAGTACTTCCTATCTGCACACAACTACCTTTCAAAGTATGGGCTCTTGAAATTGTTGGCCCCATGCCAGGAAAACACAATGGCAAGAAATACATCATCACTGCCATTGACTTTGCCACAAGATGGCCAGTAGCCCAAGCAGTGGAGGCACACACCGGCAATGATGTTTGACAATTTATTGGCAAGTAGATGATCAGCAAGTATGGAAAGCCAGAACTCCTGATAACCAATGGAGGCAAAGAATTGACCTCTGAAGACACCAATGCATACCTCATCAAAAATGGGGTCAAGCACACCGTGTCAACACCATACCACCCACAGGCCAATGGACGCGTAGAGCAGCTTAATGGTAGCATTGTGCAAGCCTTAGCCAAACTCACCGCCGGGAGACCTGAAGACTAGTATAAGCAGCTACCAACTGCACTACTTGTGTGTTGAACCCAAGTGAACAGATCCACCAGAACAAGCCTGTTTGAACTGGTATACAGCACACAGCCAAATATCATTCAAGCCTTGACAGAACCTAAACTGGAAATTCCAAGTGAAGTCCCTCCACGCTCAGACCCTCAAGTAATAGAGGCTAATAGCAAGCAAACAGCAAAAAAGAATGAACGTCTGCAAAAGGCATTTGTCCCTATCTGCAATAGACACAAAGTTAGGGACAAAGTATGGGTCATGAATGTTGACAAGAGCAAGTTACAACCTGAAAAAGTGGTGCCAGCAATCATCCTGAAGGTAAACAACAATAACACTTACCTTGTGCAAAGGCTCAGAAAACGTAAGCAAGACAAGACCCTACACCATGATTGCCTACAACCCTGCAAAGAAAGACAGAAACAACAAGAAACCGCCCTGCCACAGAACAGCAACTAGTTCAATACGACGCCAGGGCTCCTGACAACCTCCCTGATGACCTGCCACCAGAGGAGGCCGACCTTCAGTTGGGGGGGTGTCAAAACCGCAGGCTTGACCCACCAGCAAGGTTCTAACCAAGCAGGTTTGTGACCCGCAATCTAATTATCCAGTCACTTGAAGCCAGACTAGGAAGTCAACTCAAATTACCAAATCCAACAACATGAACAGATGATGATCCTTTAGGGTGGATACCTTGTTTTGGCGCTTGACTAATTACCAGGATCAAGCCACCCCCTTCTTCCATCCAGCCGTGTGATCAACAATCATGATCCTGTTATCCATTGATTCACAATATCTATATAATCACTATCTTGCAATAAAAATTATTATCTATCTTCTAAATATTTTTCCCCGTGAAACTCTGCTAAAACAGCACAGTTACAACATCACAGATGGGGGACCTGAACTTATAAGCAGCATTATGAGGGCATATTGTGCCAAGAACACCCTTCAACAAGTGGTCATAACGCCCTACCATTCCCAATCCAATGGGTGTGTAGAACGCCTAAATGGTTCACTGGTAAAACTAATTGCCAAGCTCTCACAGGAGCACCAAATACCACCTGAACTGAACATCTCTAACTGCTCTGCTTATCTTATAAGCAAGAATCAACTTGGGTACAGGTATCAGCCCTAGCGCTCTGGCCTTTGGGATTCCTGATGGCCTGGCGGGAATGAAACAAGGGAAATTACAATACATGGTTCCTGGGAAGCCTTCCCTTGTAACTACCCCCTCCCTGAGTTAATGGCGCACCAAAGCCTGCAACATAAAACATGTGCAGATCAAGGGGGGACTAAACACCTTAAAGCAAGGTATGCTGTGGGTGACCCTGTCTACGTCCTTAATTCCAACTCTGCCAAGCTTGAACCCAACCACCTTGGGCCCTTCAAGGTAGCTTCTGTCTACAACAACCATATGTATCAACTTTAAGTTGCCCAAGAAAATACCAAGACCCTCCATCATGATTTCTTGCGCCCCTGCTGTGCCATTTCCACACAAAATCTCTTTGTATGTACCTTTCCAGACCTTCCACAGGTTCCAATCCTATGTGCCTGACAATAAGAAGGGGTAAAGTGGGGTGTTGCAACCAAGATTACTCCCCCGCTTGCTAATGTATCTCACAATACACAGAGGGCACTCAATAAGTTTCCCCATTATGTGACAAATGGTATGGGTCAATCTGAGTGCAATATCAAATTGCGGACACTATCTCTTAATTAGGAGCACTGCCAATTCAACACGCTTATCCCTGCACAAGTTATTCTGCAACCCAAACATTATATCAATCCTGCTGTATGAATAGGGGACAAGTTAATAAGAAATAAAACAATGCACTTGTCAAGTATATACTTCTAGGAAGTATAATAAACAAGATAAAGAGGAAAATTAAGAAGAGAATGATACTTTATTTGATATGATTATAAGATATTATATAGTATCATGGGAAGCCACATGCCGTCCATGTATGTCATGATGGTCATGGGGCTTATCTGGGTAATGTTCTTCTTAAGTCACAAGGCTTACTCAAGTTGTGTTCTGCTTAGGATCTGGATTGTGTGATCCCTGTAATAGATGGTTGAATGATAGTGGCGCCATCAACTTAATGATTAGTCAGTGAGTCATTCAGTGACTCATTTGGTGAACTACTTGGGGCAATAATTCCCCAAGAGGGAATAATCAAATATGTTACAACATCTCCTCCTGGGATTCTGGAAGGCAGAGCCTTGGGAATCTTCTTGAGAGTGTTGGGGATACAATCTTGGTGCTGGTCCAGTTTGGCGTTGGGGACAGGGAGTCTTTAGTTGGCTGAGCTGTTCTTGCCTTGCACAGGCAGAGTTGGTCTTGGTAAATGTGTTTCAGCTCAGTTTGGGCGCCAATTCCTTTGATGAGGTAGGTACTGTTAGGTTTCAATTTCATGGCAATGCCTGGTCCGTTTATTCCTGGTTCCTACTTGTGCTGGTCATGATTGATAACCCAAATTTTGTCCCCAACTTGGAATCTTTCCTGTTGTAGTGAGATTGTCTCTCTTTCAATCCTTTTTTGCTCCATATCTCCTTGGTCTTTTCTGACACACTGTACTTCAGGGTTATTGTCATCTGGTACCTTCTTTGACAGAGATAATTGTGGTCCTGTGGTTGTACTAACAAGGGTGGGCTTTTTCCCATAGACAAGTTCATATGGGCTTTTGCCTGTGTTGCAATTGACTTGAGTTCTACACACCATGAGGGCTGTTGGCAGAATGTTGACCCAGGCTTTGAGATTGTTAGCAGATAACTTACTGAGGGCTTCTACTAGGGAGCTGTTTAGTCATTCTACTTGTCCATTTGCTTTTAGGTGATATGGGCTAGTTGTGATGTTTTTACTCCGTTTTTGGTGAGGTAGACGTTGGTGTTGACAGCGTTAAGTTTGGTGCCTTCATCTGTGATCAGGAGGCCAGGTTTCCCAAACTTGGGTTGATCTCTTTCTCAATAAAATGTCTCACATCATTGCCTTTGTGTTACTTTGTAGCTTGTGCCACAGGTCATCTGGTGGCATAGTTGATAGCTGTTATGATGTAATTTTTTCCTTTGTTATTGCCAGGCATAGGTCTCACAATATCCAGCAACCACACCTTAAATGGTTTTGTGATTGACACTGGTACTACTGACTTAGGCAGTGCCTTGGATTGAGTGTACTTCTCACAGAATTTACATTGCTCTAGTACTTATTTGATATCATCTAGCATGTTGGGCCACCAGCAGTGTGTCTTGATATATTTGTGCAAGTTCCTACTACATGTGTGTCCCAAGTCTCTGTGATAACAGAGGATTGTGTCAATCTTTTGTGTTGAAAGGACTTTAGGTACAGGGTCACTATTTGGAAGGATTTGGTGCAATGTGCCATATAAGTTTTTGAGCAGGTGTTTGTTCTTAAGGATTTTCTCTTGGATGTCCATTGGGGTGCCAGATGGGAACCCTTCTTGGAGATTCCCCATGATTAACATGGGCCAATCAGGGTCCCCATCAGCGCATAAGACATGTTTACTGTATAGCCTTGATAGGGTGTCTGCAGTAAGCATTTCTTTGCCTGGCTTGTACTTGATCTGCATTGGGTATCTCTGTATGAGACTCATCCACTTGGTCTGTCTTCTTGATATGTGCTATTATGCTTTAAAGAATATCAATGATTTATGATCAGTGAGGACTTAGAACGTTTGGGCTCCTTCTAGATAACATTGTCATTCCATGAGACAACATATGATGGCTAAAAACTCCTAATTGTGTATGGGATATCTTTGTTTGCCGTCAGACAGTTTCCTTGACTCATATGCCACAAGGAGGAAGTCTTTCTGTGCTGTTTAGATACGGAGTACTCCTCCTATGGCATAATCAGAGGTGTTAATTTCTAGCTCATAGATACCCTTGCGGTTTGGATACTGCAAGATGGGGGCGGTGACCATGTGCTCTTTTACCTGGCGGAAATTTTGATCTCGTAAAGGTGTCCAGACAAACTTGGTTTTTTCCCAGTGATGGCTGATAGGGGGCTGTAAGGGCGCCCCAGTCAGGGATGAATCTGCGTACATAGGCTATCATTATAAGGAAAGTGCAGAGTTTGCTCTTGTTTCATGGGGCTGGCATCTCTGTTATTGTGTGTATTTTTTCTGGATTGGGCTTGATACTGTCCTTGCTAATGATATGACCAAGGAAGGGGAGTTCAGTTGAGAAGAACTTGCATTTGGACGGTTTGGCAATTAGTTGGTTTTCTTGCAGGGTACGGAGGACTGCGCAGACGTCTTCCCAGTGTTGTTGCAGGTTTGGGCTATAGATGATGATGTTGTCCAGGTAGATAATTGCTTGTTTTCCAATGTGTTCCTTGAAAACTTTGTTCATGAAGGTCATAAAGATACTGGGAGCGTTTGTTGTGCCAAAGTTGAGAACAACACATTTAAAGGATCTGTATTTAGTTCTAAATGAAGTCTTTGGTATATCTTCAGGATTCACACAAATTTGGTGATAACCTGCTGTCAAATCAATTTTTATGAAGATCTGGGAACATCCCAGGGCGTCAAAAAGGTAATCAATTAGGGGTAGGAGATACCTGTTCTTAATTGTGACCTCTTTGAGCACTCTGAGTCTGTGACAAGGCAGAGTCCTCCATCTTTCTTTGCTACAAAGAAGACAGCAGCACCAAAAGGCAATTTTGAAGGTTGTATTAGGCTTTTCTCAAGGACTTTGTCCAGATAGGCTTTTAGGGCATTGTCTTTTTAGGGTGTGAGTTGATAGATTGGGCGTGTTTTTGGTACACTTCATTTGAGATTAATCTTGTGTTGTATACTGCGGTTGGGTGGTAAGCCTAGTAAGGCTTCCTGGAAGACAGAGGGGAACTCACTGACTAGCTGGTCTTAGATGTATTCCTTCTCATGTCTGGTTTTTTATTCTTGAAGTGGATAACTTCATATGTACAGGTGTTCTGTTGGAAATTGCGCCATTAATGCCATTTTGATATGGCCTTTGATTAATGATAAATGCAAATATTTGACTGGTTTTGCTTTTTTCTTCGGAAATTCCTTGCCTTCTGTAAATGGGTTTGTACCAATATCTATCCATTTGGGAATACCATACCTTCCCTTGTCTGATCCTGGTATGACCTCACCCCAATGTGACCCCCTTGGCCACTCTGTCTATCTAATGAGTGATCACCGTCCCTTGTCTACTATTTAAGTAGAATTATTTCTCCTAATAAAGACAAGTTTATCCACATTTGTGTTGGATTTAATATTCTTCAAGCTTTTTCCTTTCCTTTTTGCCAAAAGGAAGTCCTTATCTTGTATTCCAGGAAATTAAGGTATGTGCCCTTAATTTTGCCCTGAAGGCTAACCCAAGGCTAGCTTCAAACCTCAAATCTGTTGTTATAAAGATTTCCCTCTGTGTCCTCCTGGATGTTGTCCCCAGGAGCCAAACACAACAAAATAGTGCTCAATACAGGGGTTGTGAGCCCTTTGGTTACCCTGTTCCCGTGTGCATTCTCTGGTCCTTCCCCCTTTCTCTCTGAAGTGCCAGAGCAACCCAAAGTTTCTAGTCCCCCTCTAGAAGAAGATATCACCAATGCCCCCTCCACTCCTATGGTAATGATGCTGTCCCCTGGGCCCTCTTGGGCCCCCTCCCAGCTTTCTCACTCAACTATAAGCAAGCTTGTGCTGCTGCCCGCTCTCTCCTCCACACAGGCGCTGTGGCAATGCACACTACCCCTGTATCTGCCCTGGGTATGCTTCTGAATACCTATATTCCTTCCTCTTGGATTTTGGTCTTCCCCCCGCTGATGGAATCAATGCAGACTATTGGCGTGTTAGTCAACCAATTTATCCAACCTGCACTGGTCCATCATTAATTGGTGTTGGGATCTCAAAACCAACTCTTGACTGCTGTGGCCACTTCTGTTTCTAACAACCACGCTCAGAATATGGCCTATCAAGAATGGTCCCATAGTCTGTTTGCTTGCATTTCAGATAACCAGCACAACTTTCTAGCTTAACAAAAGTATCTGACCTCATCTTTAATCTCCCTCTTCTCCTTGCTCCCTGGGTATAATAAGGATTGACTTTGTGAACTGGATGATCCCCAAGCTGCCTGGCGTGGCCAGATAGAGTTGACCCTCCTAAAATATTGTCAAGATTTTGAGACCCTAATTGCTGAACTCAATCAGTTTTGGGAGCATAATTAATCCCAGCTCAAGTTGGTTGGGACCCATGTCAATACTTGGGGCCAACATCTACATTTACAGTATGGCTTGGACAAGGCTGCTTTGGGAAACACTCTGAGTCAGGTTCAGAACTATGTTGACAATAGGGTGGCCTCCATTGAAGGACTCCGTCAACTCCTCCTGTTGAGGTCCCATCTGACTTTGAAGCCAAGGTATGGGAAGCTATAACTGAACTCAAAGCCACTACTTGACGTCAAGCCTCTGCCCCACATCTCCTGCCTGTCAAACCTACGCCTGATCCCTGCATTGCCATGCTAACTGACCAAGTGGCTACTTTTTGGGGCAAGGTTTAGTATTTGAGACTTTGTCTCTCTGATCCTGATGACACCTCCTCTGAGTCTGATGGTGAAAGGGAGACTGAAGTCCCTGGTACTCCTACCCACCATTACCATGGGTGTTTCCCAGTATTAGAAGGTCAACCCTGTGTCAACTGTGATCTTGCCTTGGACCACTTAGAAGCAGTGACTAATGATGTGGCAGATTGGCAAGATGCTCTAGAACGCAAGGTGCAGAATCTCTCTTGATTAACAGAGACAATAAATGGACAAGTTACCCCTCTGGCCGCTCAAACAACTGCCCTGGCTGCTTGTATCAATGGGATTACTGGCACATTAGCAGTACAACAGATCAAGATCAATGAATTTTAGCTGCTGCCGCTACCGCCTGGGATATCAGTGGACAGAACAGCTCTACACTAGATACTCTAGAGGAAAGCCTTCAACTTGTCTGGGCTAGACAAACCGCTGCTGAATCTGAGTTTGAGGGAAATCCTCATATTAACGTCCTCAACCCTGGTGACAATAGCCAATCTGCTTCCTCATCCATTGACCCAAACTACAAGCCAACCTTCAAGCAGATATTTGACCCTAAAACCTCTACCATTGCTTCCTTTTTAAAAATCTACAAGACTGTAATGTGTAGGGCTACTGATAAGCTCAAAAAGGAACATATCCTTACCTGTCTTTACCCCACATGCCAAGAAGTAGTGGTCCCCAAACTCTCTTCCATTGTTACTTGGGAGGATATGAAGCGCCTCCTTATTGAGGAGTTCAGAGGAGATCTCAGCTTGGAGGTCAAGAAGGATGCATTTATGCACATTGTCTTTAAGCCCGAGGAAACCCTGGCTGAGTTTGCTGATTGCTTCCATATTGAGGGTCAACAGTTAATCACCAGTTGCCAGTTAACTCCCTGGGAATTGTACATAGCATGTTCAAATGCTTTTAAGGTGAACCAGCTTCTATGCCTACACTTTAAGGCACACAAGGCTTCACTCACTTCCATGAAGAGTATTAAGACACTCTTACAAGACATACATTTGACCCATGGGGGTACTGCGGTACGTGAAAATAAAGCCAGTAACGCTGGGACCACCTCCTGTACGCCACACATTATGACCCTGGGTTCTGGTGGACAGCCTAAGAGGCAAGGATGTCATAACTGCGGTAAAATAGGGCACCACTTGTGTACCTGCACCAATCCCCAGATAGAAGGTTGTGACCCTAAGGAACAGGCAGGAAAAGAGAGGTCAGCTTAGAGGTGGAGACACTCTCTGCTGACCAATCTCCCCTGTCTCCTCCTGATCATCCTTCTGACGAGGAATCTCCCCCTTCCTCTGGCCCAACTATTGTTTGCCTATTCCACAATCTCTTGAGTGATTTCTAACCTGAAGATTCTGATAGTGAAGAATCTGATAGTTATGGCTACTCTATTTTGGCTTTCCCAGAAACTGTGTCTGTCCCTTACAAGCTTTGCTCCGGAAAAACCACCACCTCTTGTGCACCTTCAAGTGAAGCCAAGGCCATGGTAGCTCACCCTTACCTAGACCAGGCCCATTGACCTCCCATCTTGGTAGACTCTTCTGAAGAAGCCGCTGGGCTAGCAGAAGCTCTCTTTCAGAATGTGACTGTATCTCTCCCACTGCAGATGGTGTATATGGAAATTCCTGCCTTAAAATGCATGTTAGCTAAATGGGAAAAAGAGCTAGAGGCTGCAAAGGATGTGCTGGTTGTCTTGCTCCCCTTTGGGAAAGATACAGCTTGCGTGGAAGTATCAATCCAAAAGGTTAAGATCAAAGCCATCTTGGACACGGGTTCTCCAGTCAACTTAGTATCATCCAAGCTAATGAAGAAACTTAAACTGTCCCCTGACTTCAACTATACTCAGTTGTACAGCACAGCTGGCTTGGCACAAAATTGAGCCATTGGTGCCTACTCAGCCCTGCCTATGAGGTTTGGGAAACTCCTCATTGCATCCCCCACTGTCGTCCTCAAGAACAAGAGCTATGACTTCTTGGTTGGTTCAAAATTCCTCTGTGAGTATAACAGGATTGTAAACCTGTGAGATGGATATCTTTTGCTCTTATTATATGGGGTATTTTGATTTTTGAGGAACCTCCACAACTCCCAGGAAAACAACTTAAATTGTATGCTTGAGTACCCCACAGGTATCTTCTCCCTCAAGTATAGGACACACTCCTCTTACATGTGCACCCCTCCTCCTTCCTGTCCCGCAGAAAAAGGTGTACTCCTTATGGCCCCAGCGGCTATCACCATCTCTCCAGGCTCCCAAGTGGTGATTGATTCTCAGATTTCTTATGAACTACCCAAAAAGTTGTTCCTGGAACTCTACTTACCTGAATTTCTAAGCTGTAAAGAACCCTGACTGTGTCTAGGGATCCTAGATTAAACTCACAAAGAGCATATACAACTGTTGCTTGCCAACCTGAAAGCCCTACCCATGTAGGTGTCTTGGGGTCAGGTTGTAGGGCATGGTTGTATACTGGGAGAAGAACAAGTGGCATCCCTCTACCCTTTTGGAACTTTCAGTGATTTCAATCTACCTGAAGACAGTCCTCAAGTTATCTCCTTATTCACTGTTGCCAACTTCCCCCAATTGTCACCCATCAAACAAAAAGACGTGTTGGACCTACTTGACCAGTTTAGTGAAATCTTTGCCTCCGGACCTACAGACTATGGCCTAGCCAAAGGGGCCATCCATCATATTGATACTGGTGATGCACCTCCTTTTTGTACCAAATCATATTGATGTAGTAGGGTAGAGGATGCTCAGGTTTCTAAGGAGCTTAAACAACTCTTAGATTCTGGACTCTTGGCTCCCTCTCAAAGTCCTTGGGCCTCACCTTTATTGATCCTCAAGAAAAAGGACAGAGGACATTGCATTCTGATGGACTACCACCACCTAAACTTGCTCACAAAGAAAGACTCATACCCCTTGCCTAGAATTGACAATGATCTAAGACAGCTGGGTGGTTCTAAGTTTTTCTCTGCTATGGATTTAGCTTCTGGATACTGGCAGGTTGACTTATCATCAGAAGACCAAGAGAAGGCTGCTCTCATTACTTCTGAGGGGCTCTATGAACCTACTTGGATGCCCCAAGGACTCTGCAATGCCCTGGCTACGTTTCAAAGGGCTATGGATTCCATCCTATAAGATCTAAAGCTCTTTTGTGTCCTTGTGTACCTTGATGACATCACCGTATTCAGCTCCACCTTTACCAATCACTTAGAACACCTCAAGGCTGTCTTCATCAAAATCTGCAAAGCTGGCTTGAAGCTCAAACCCTCCAAGTGCTCCTTCTTTAAAGAGCAACTAGAATTATTAGGTCATGAGGTCACTCAAACTGGAATCTGCCCCATGAATAATAAGGTGGAAGCCATTGACAAGATGCTACCTCCCACAAATCTTTGGGAGGTCCAAGTATTCCTTGGTATGATGGGCTACTACCAACAGTTCATACCCAATTTTGCTGAACTGAGTGGACCTCTTGTCCAACTTCTTTGCAATGTCCCCTTTGAGTGGACTGACAGCCAGCAACAAGAATTTGAAGCATTAAAGGCCAAGCTCAAAGAGGCTCCTATCTTAGTCTACCCTAATTACAATAAAGATTTCATCTTTTATATGACGCAAGCAAAGTAGCTGTGGGTGCCATCTTAGCACAGCTTGACAACTAAGGCGTGGATCAACCTGTAGCCTACTCTTCACGGGCCCTCAATAAACACAAAAAGAACTACAGTGTCACTGAAAAGGAATGCCTGACAGTGTGGCATGCTGTAAAGCAATTAAGGCACTATATTTACAGGACCCACTTCACTGTGGTCACAGATCACTCTTCCCTTAAATGACTGCAGCAACTAAAGGAACCCAAAGGTTGATTAGCATGTTGGGCCCTGTACCTGCAAGGATACAATTTCACTGTGGTACATTGTCCTGCTGCACAACATCAGAACACCAATGGTTTGTTAAGGATGCCTATACTAGCTATCTATCCTGCAGATGCTGATTGCCTATACAAGTTGATAGGGTATCCTGACTCCTGGACCACTGAGCCAGAAGACATCCAATAGGCTCTACAGACCCTATCCAAAGACACTGTGATTTGAGATAGACAAATCTTCAAGAAAGTCAACAACGCCTACCTATCCTACGTTTGCCCCAGTATGAGAATAGCCATCATCCTCCAAGCTCACATTGATACTGGACATGGGGGTATAGCAAAAACTCATGACTATTTCTACAAGAACTTCTACTGGGAAAACATGTGCCTTCTAATTCCTGATGTTTGAGTCTCCTACCATTTGTGCCACTCCAACGCCCTTGTCCTTCCCAACACCAATTCAAAACTCATCCCCACTAACCATGCCTTCCACACTGTGAGTATTGATGCTGTTGGGCCTCTCCCTAGGTCTGGGTGTCAGTTTATCTTAGTAGCTGTGGACCATTTTAGCAAATGGGTCAAAACCAGAGCTACAAAAGATATAACTGCCAAGACCACTGCAAATTTCCTGTTGCAAGATATCTTTTACTGACATGATTGTCCTCAAGTACTGCTTTCTGGCAATGGCACCAATTTTAATGCTTGCCTCATCACATCTATTGTAGAATCCATGGGTACCCACCAATCTTTCTCTGAGCCATATAACCCTTCAACTAATGAAACTGTCAAACAATCCAATTCCTCCCAGGTGTCCATAATGAGGAAACTCACGCTCTCCAATGCTGCCAATTGGTACATGTTCCTCCCAGGCTCCCTTTTTGATTACTGACTCAGCAGACACCAAGTAACTGGTCAGTCCCTTTTCATCATGATGTATAGATGTAAGCCGCCACCCTCTCAATCTTGGGACCCCCTTGATCAAAGTTGATGTGTCTGCAAATCCTGAGGCCCATTGTTGCAACTGAACCAATGAGATTTCAGTACTTGGAATTGGGGAAGACAACAGTCCAACAGGAAAGGACAGAATAATAAGAATAAGGTATTGTTTATTGGAGGATATTGTGGTTAATATACTAAATGGGGAAGCCATAAAGCCACAAGGCCACAAGGGGGTGGCATAGTGGGGAGTTCCATGTAGGGTTAAGAGCCAAGGAATAACTTGTGCGGGGATCAGCAGGTCGAATTGGCAACGCTCCTAATTAGGATGAAGTACCCGCCATTTGACATTGCCATCAGATTCATTCATAACATTAGATACGTCAAGGGGCAACTCATCAAGCGCCCCCTGTGTATTGTAAGATACATTAGCAGTCAAGGTTTGAACCTTGGTTGCAACACCCCCCTTGCCCCCTGCTTGTTGTCAGACACCAGGACTGGAGTCTGCAGAAGGTCTGGGAAGGTCCGCATGAACAACCTTTGTGTGGGGATGGCACAGCAGGGACGCAAGCAATTGTGGTGAAGTTTCTTGGTGTTTCCCTGGGCATCCTCAAGTTGGTAGGTGTGGTTGTCATAGACAGCAGCTACCTTGAAGGGCCCTAGGTGGTTGGGTTCTAATTTGGCAGAATTGGGATTGAGTGTGTAGACAGGGTCACCTATGGCTTATCTAGCTTTGAGGTGTTTTGTCCCTCCTGCAATCCGCTTGTGTTTGATTTCTTGGGCTTTGGCACGCCATTGGTCTAGGGAGGGAGTTGGCAAATAGGGGGGCTTGTCAGGAACCTTGGACCGTAGTTTCCCCTGTTCAACCCCTGTCAGACTGTCAGGTCTTCCAAAGGCCAGGGTGCTAGGGCTGAACCCAGTGCCCCTGTTGATTCTTGCTTGCAGGATCAGTAGGGCAGTGGGAAGATGTTCAGTCCACACAGTATTAGGGTGCTCTTGTGAGAGCTTTGCAATCAATTGAACCAGGGAGCCATTTAACTTTTCCACGCGCCCGTTGGCTTGCGGATGGTAGGGGGTTTTGACTATGTGCTGGAGCGCGTTCTTGACACAGTATGCCTTCACAACGTGTCCAACAAGTTCAGGCCCACCATCTGTGATGAGACGCTTGGGTCTCCCAAAGCAAGCCACAATCTCCTTGCCAATAAACCAGGTAACAGTGGTGTCAGTGTGGTTGGTTGTGGCATAGGCTACTGGCCAACACGTGAAGTAGTTGATAGCGGTGATAATATACTTCTTACCAAGTCTGTCTTTGGGGAGCGGTCCCACAATGTTGAGGACCCACTGTTTGAAGGGTTCCATAGCCTTGATGGGTAGGACAGACTTAGGAGGTGCAGGTTTGGACGTATTCTTTTCACACAATATACATGTCTCAAGGAGGTCCAAGATGTCCTGGTGCATGCGCGGCCACCAAACCTTACGTTTCATGATTTTGAAGAGGTTACGCCCTCTGATGTGACCCAAGGTTTGGTGGTAGTGCAAGATGGTGTCTCCTTGTTGTGTGGTGGGAATAAAAGGCGTCTTCTCACCTGACTCTGCCCGGCGGCAGATGTTTCCAGCATTGATGGTGAATTGACTCTTGTTGTCCTTCAGCTTGGAGATGGTGACCAAGTTAAGGCCCTTGTAGCGGGTTGCCTCAGGGCGCAGGTAGAGAATGGGCCAGTCTGGGTCCAGACCGTTGTCCCCAGTGATGGACGCTACGTAGAGTTGTGAAAGAGCGTCGGCTGTGACGAGTTCCTTTCTGGGTTTATGTTTGATGCGTAATTGATAGGGGGATAGACGTTCAACCCATCCTGCTTGGCAGCGTGTCAGATGGGACTGCGTGTTGAAGTACTTGAGTGACTTATGGTCCATCAGAACGCGGGGTGGGAAGGTTGCTCCTTCTAAATAACAGCGCCACTTCTCAACACAGTGTACAATGACTGCCAGCTCCTTATCATGGATGGGATAACGTTTTGAGTCAGTGAGCTTCCTGGACTCCTACTCTGGGGAGGAAGACGCCATTGTCAGTTTCTATCCTTAGCACGCCCCCTATGGCCCTGTCAGATGTGTCAGTCTCAAGTTTGTACTGTCGGTTTTGGTTGGGGAACTGCAGTACTGGTGCCGTTGTGAGCCTTTGCTTCAACATCTTGAATGCTTGATCTCTGGAAGAAGTCCAATGGAAGCACTGTTTGGTATTGAGGAGCTCAGTAAGAGGTGCAATTAGTTCCCTGCAATTGGGGATAAACTTGTGTACGTAGGCAACCATGCCCAAGAAAGTTTGCACTTGGCCCACATCAGTGGGGGGCAGCATGCTAGTGATTGCCTTGATTTTGGAAGGATCAGGCTTTATCCCTTGGGCAGATATGGTGTGCCCAAGGAATAACAACTCCAACTTGAGAAACTCACATTTGGAGGTCTTAGCTTTTAGCTGGTTTTCCCAAAGGGTGTTGAGGACGGCATGGAGGTGTTAGAGATGTGTGGTTTGATCTTGACTGAAGACAATAATGTTGTCAAGGTACACAACCACACACTTTCCAATCAGTTCCTCAAAGGCTTTGTTCATCAACATGGCAAAGGTGGAGGGAGCATTGTTCATTCTGAAGTTCATGACACGACACTCAAACAACCCATAGCGTGTGCGGAAAGCAGTTTTTGCCTCATTCCCTGGTGCAATGCGGACCTGGTTGTACCCGCAGTGAGATCAATCTTGATAAAGACCTTTGGGCCTGCAAGTGTATCAAACAGGTTGTCAATCAGCGGCAGGGGGTATTTATTTTTAACTGTCACCTCATTTAGGGCGCGGTAGTCTGTGACCAGGCAAAGAGACCCATCCTTCTTAGCTACAAAGAAGACTGCTGCCCCATATGGAGAGAGCAAGAGGCAAATGAATCCCTTATCAAGCGCGTCCACAAGGTGCTGGTGGAGGGTTTCATCTTTCTTTGGTGTAAGACGGTATAATGGTTGTGCTTTAGGTAGTGATCCTTGAAGTTGTACAGCGTGATGGATCTCCTGGGATGGAGGTAGTTGTTCAAGTGTTTCACTGAATATGTTCTTGTACTCCTTGAGGAGTGCAGCCAGCGCTGGTGGTGGTGATGTTGGCAAGGGGGTACTGCAGATGGTTCTGCACAGATAACTTTGACTGAACATTGGTTAAAGTCTAGTCTCCCCCCCTTGAAATCATATGAGCCTGTTTCTGTCATTCTGACAAACACAGTGTTATGTAGTAGCTTGTTCATTTCCATGGGGTATATCTGAAAACCCACCCCATTTCTATTGAGGATGATGACAGAGGTATCCCAGTCAATGTAAGGACAGTTATGCCAGAGCCAGTTGAGGCCAGCAATTACGTCAAGGCTGAGGCCTGCCATGATTGGCCCTGAGAGCTTAACCTGGATGTTCCCCATTCTTACAGAGAAGGGTACTGTCTTGTGGGTGATGGCAATTCTGCGAGAATCAGCTACGTTTACTGCTTTGAATCTGCTGGGTACTTGGTCTAATTGCTGGGAGTCAGCAAACGCCTGATCTACCATGGTGTGATCAGCCCCAGTATCTACAAGTAACTTGTGGGTGTTCCCATGGAAACGGAAGGTATAGGACAAGTGTGTTACTTTATTTGCAGAATGAGCGGCTTGCAACACAGGCCATTGCTATGGACCTGAAAGACGTCTAGGGTTTTTACCTCGTGAAGATTGTAGTTGTGGGAGTTCTTTGTAGGCAAGGGTTGAGAGGATGGGTTGGTTGGGGTTGTAAGGTCTCTTGTTGTTACAACCCCCAGGCTTTTCCCTGGTCCTCAATTAGCGCTAGCTGGAGCTCCCCCTTGCAGGGGCGTTTAGCTGCACCTTCTTGCTGTTGAGGTTGGCAACAGCCCACTTGACCTTAGCCATTGTTAGGTGCAGGATGTGGTTAGGGTGGAGTATTGTTGGTGCAGCAGAAGACCATTGAAGCCTGGTTACTGGCCTCTACAATGGCTTTATAACAGTTGTCAATAGAGGTGCAGCAGCCAACAGGAACCCACTTGTAAATATGGGGTTTTAACCCATTGACATTGAGAGTGAGTAACATGGTGTTCCCGTTGGTCACTGCTTTGGGGGTGGCAGCAAGGGCTTGTTGCCTTGCAACGAGATACTTGGGGACGGAACCAGTCTGCTTGATGGCTAGGAGGGGAGTCCCCAAGATAATGGGAGAGAAGGTTTCACTATATTGGGACTTGGTGGTGTCTCAAAATGTTGCCCAGGTGATGTCAAACTCCTGGCTGGCCCAGTTGGTGAACCACACGGCGGCAGGCCCCGTAAAGCAGCCAGATACGGTGGTGACCCACATGGACTCAGGAACCTTACAGATACAAAGGCGCGTTTTGGTGGACTGGAGCCAACTGATAATGTCAGCTCCTTTGACACCGCCAGTGAAGGACTCTAGTTGGAGGTTGAGCATACGTTGCAACAGGTGCAACTGTGGCAGGATGACGCTAGTGTCACACTGCCTGAGGCAGAGCCAATTGTATACACTGGTAAGGGCTAGCTGATCTTGATAGATGACATAACCTTCAGGAATGTCCCCCTTGGGGATTGGAAGGAACGTCTCTTGTTGTGGAGTAGCCATGCGGCCCGTACTCTGTCCTTTCTTGGGGAAATTTTGTTTTTGAAATAGGTCAGAACCTACTTCTGCTATCACTGTTGCAACTGAACCAATGAGAGTTCAGTACTTGGAATTGGGGAAGACAACAGTCCAATAGGAAAGGACATAATAATAAGAATAAGGTATTGTTTATTGGAGGATATTGTGGTTAATATACTAAATGGGGAAGCCATAAAGCCACAAGGCCACAAGGAGGTGGCATAGTGGGGAGTTCCATGTAGGGTTTGGAGCCGGGGAATAACTTGTGCGGGGATCAGCGGGTTGAATTGGCAACACTCCTAATTAGGATAAAGTACCTGCCATTTGACATTACCATCAGATTCATTCATAACGTTAGATACGTCAAGGGGCGACTCATTGAGCACCCCCTGTGTATTGTAAGATACATTAGCAGGCGAGGTTTGAACCTTGGTTGCAACACCATGTTAAAGACTTAACCAATCATATCATTGACATCCAAGCAACAGCATATTCCACTGCTTACAAGTTCAAGGCTTTATAGCTCTCCCCGTCCAATGCTTCTAGAGCCCCACTTGCTGAGTATCAAATAGGTGACCTGGTTCTCTACTATCAGAATTCTACAGGAGGTAGTGCCCATAAGCTAGACTCCCTCTGGGTTGGGCCCTTTGAGGTCACCTTTAAGAAGGGCGTTGAGTATACTGTGAATCTGCTGTCCTCTGGACGTTCTTTTCCTGAGTCCATTCCAAATTCCTTAGCAAATATCATCTCCCTGCGTCCAATCTTGAGGGGGAGATGTCAGAAATTGCGCCATTAATGCTATTTTGATATGGCCTTTGAATTATGATAAATTTGAATATTTGACTGGTTTTGCTTTCAAGTTCAGGAATTCCTTACCTTCTGCAAATGGGTCTGTACCAATATCCACTCATTCTGGAATACCATACCTTACCTTGTCTGATCATGGTATGACCTCACCCCAATGTGACCCCCTTAGTTACTCTGTCTATCTAATGAGTGATCACTGTCCCTTGTCTACTATTTAAGTAGAATTATTTCTCCTAATAAAGACAAGTTTATCCACATTTGTGTTGGTTTTAATATTCTTTAAGCTTTTTCCTTTCCTTTTTTCCAAAAGGAAGGCCTCATCTTGTTGTCAGGAATATTCCTGATATAAATCAAATTATTACTGAAGAACAATGTTGGAAAAGAAAAGGAGATTTTACAGTCAAGGAGGCAAAATTTAATGAGGACTTTCCCCCTTTAAATGGGGGAAATAAAAATCAAACAAAAGACAAAACAGAATTAAATACTTGCCGGAATAATTCATCATCCAGACAGGTGCCTGCCACGCCCACCAGCACCCTCCGCCAGCCTCCCAGCGCCCAGCCAGCTGCCAGCAGGCCTCCCGCTGACTATCTGCTTGCCTGTCAACCCCCCCCCCACTGCCCACCCAGCCGCTAGCGGGCCCGCCCCCAGCCCACCTGCTTGCTCCCCAGGTCCCAGTTGACTGCCAGCCACCCACCTGGGCCCCAGGTCACATCCCACAGCCAATCAGAAATCCCCATAAAATTCAACCAATCAGAAAAGTACCTGGTTGCAGGGGAGCAAAATCAAAATAATTCCTGCCCTTCTTCTGAAGGGCAAATTCAGGTCTCAGAAGCAGCAAAAATTCATTCCTGTCAATAAGAGGAGGGAGAAATCCAGGGTTCAAAATTTAAAAACTATTCTTGCCTAACCAAAGAAAGTCCAACTCAAGTTTCAGATGTGAGCAACAATTTCACCCATAGCCAATGGGAACCTAATTCACATTTCATACATTTGAATCTAGACTACAGCCAAACCATGCCTTCCCAGACAAAAATAGATTCTGAAAGTCACATGACTCTTCAACATCACCTGACTTCATACCCAGGGGAAATTATTGGCCCCAAGAAGAATTGTCTAAAACCCCAACAGATTGTCAAAGAACAAGAATTTGGCCATCTTATCAAACCCCAATCCCCAATCACATTTTCCAACCTTTTGGGCTCAATCTCCTTGTTTTCATTCCCACTTGCAAAACTTTGCACAGTGAGGAACGCTATAAATAAGGAACCCCTCCTCATTAATAGCTTGTGATATTATTGAGTTTAATGCCCTCAATAAAGCTAATCTTACTTAAACCTTAAGTCCACTTTAACTAGTTTGCCCCAGACAACCCCCTCTAATCCAAGGAAGATGATCATCTCATCTTCACAGCTGTGCTTACATTTTGCCTTGGGATTGGAGGCTATCAACAGGGATCAGAGTTCTTTGGGCCGTCACCAGAAGGGTTAGGCCATGACCATCACTATGACCCTGGAAAACTCAACTCTTCCCAAACTGGTTCCTGGCCTCCTCTTTTGTCTCCCCACTCCACTATGTCCATTGTGGTGTACACCTCCATGTACTATGTGTTAACCTACTTCACTGAGAGCTTTGGGAGATACAATTTCCATGCTAAGGTCTTCTGTTGATTGATGACCATATACCCTATCATCACCGCCCTGACTGGTTTCCAATTTGCCAACCTCCTACCATACCTGCTGCAAGTAGTACCTACAGTATCTGGGTATTACACTTGTATTCCAGGAAATTAAGGTATGTGCCCTTAATTTTGCCCTGAAGGCTAACCCAAGGCTAGCTTTAAACCTCAAATCTTTTGTTATAAAGATTTCTTGCCGTGTCCTCCTGGATGTTGTCCCCAGGAGCCAAACACAACATGTTCTAATTGATTTTGCTAGGAGCAGTTTCCTTTTCTGTTTCCATGATTTCTACAAACACATGGTCTCTAATAAGCGAGTCAAGATGAGTTGGGTAAACATAGTGATGTAATTTACCTCGTTGAATGGTGAGGGTAGCATTGTCCCAGTCAATGTGAGGTTTGTTTTTCCTCATCCAATCTAAGACAAGTATAACATTGTATTTGGGGATTGGTATGATAGGTCCACTAAGCGTAGTTTGCACGTCTCTAATTTGGATGTGGAAAGTTTTTGCTTCCTTGGTGACTGATGTGCTTCTGTTATCTGCCATGACAACTATCTTGATGTTGCTTTGTATTATGGGTAATTTCATGAGATTGGCAAATTTCTTTTCAACAAGGTATTGGTCTGCTCTAGTGTCAAATAGTGCTGTTCCTTGGTATCTTCAAAAACGGAAGGAATAAGTGAGGAGTTTATTTCTATTTTGGGCAGCAAACAGTAGAGGATTACTGGAGGGTACTTGGATCATGGTGATTGAATCCACATCTTGGTCCCTGTACAAGTCTTGTAAATTGGAGGAGGGTGGCTTTCCTAAGCACTCCCCTGAGCTTTTCCCTCCTTGTTGGTATCTTCAGTGCTTACCTGATTGCTTGTGCAGTGCAATTCCCCTTTCAAGGATGGGTGTTATTGGCTCAGTTATTCTGCTTGTTAGGTCAAGGATCCTTCTTTACAGTGGAGCTCTCCTTTTGTTTGTTTGTTGCATGTAGATTGTCAGATTTCTGAGCTGCACGTTTTCCTTCCAACAACACATCTTCAAGGTTCTTGCAGCAGGTCATGTCAAACTGACGTCTAATGTGTGTGGGGATGCCATTGTAGAAGTCTAGTTGTGGTCCAGGCTCTCCAAAGTTGATGGTGTTGGGAGTGCAGTCATGTAAAACTTCATACGCTGCAATGTAGTTCTTGATTGTTCCTGTCATCTTAAAGGTTATGAGTTCTGTCATGATCACCACATTGGAGTCCTTCATGGCAACTCTTTTGAGAAATGCGGCTTTGAACACCTCCCAGTTTTATTTTTAATTGGGGTGTTGGACAAGCGATTCACTTACAAAGTGTAAGGCAGTTCCTGTGACGCATAGGGCAACTTTGCTGGTCCAGAGTCTATGTGGGTAGTCCACTTGTGTGATTTTGCTTTGGGCGCTGTTGATCCAGAGGTTGGCGTTTTCCCAGCGTAGTTCTTCAAAAGACCCAATTTCTGCTGAGTGTAGGCATTGGAAGATGATACTGGATATCTTGGGCATCTGCAAGATTGCAGAAGTTGTAGGCAGGTTCAGGAGTCTAAAAGTGTGGAGAAGATTGTACAGTTTGGTGGGGACAAGGACGTTGTTGAAGATAGTGAAGCCGGTGGGGATTTCTTTTCCCTCTTTGTAGTCTCTCCAACCTGCGGGGAGGACCATTTGTTGGATCCTTTTCTTAGGAGGAATTTTTCCTTAAAGTTGCATAGGTGTGGATAACCTACCCTGTGCTACCACTGTCCAGTATATACTTCTGGGAAGTATAATAAACAAATTAAAGAGGAAAATTAAGAAGAGAATGATACTTTATTTGATATGAATATAATGTATTATATAGTATCATGAGAAGCCACATACTGTTCATATACGTCATGATGGTCATGGGGCTTATCTGAGTAATGTTCCTCTTAAGTCATGAGGCTTAGTCAAGTTGTGTTCTGCTTAGGATCTGGATTGTGTGATCCCTGTAATAGATGGTCAAATGATAGTGGTACCACCAACTTAATTATTAGCCGGTGAGCCATTTGATGACTCATTTGGTGAACTACTTGGGGGTGTTAATTCCCTGAGAGGGAGTAATTGAAGATGTTAAAACACTCTCAACCACAATAAACTACAGTTTCAGCAACAACCAAAAGGTTGTCACTAACAATTCCATGAAGACCAATGGGGGGAAGGAATGAACTGAACACTAAAAGAAACAGACAAAACCAAATGGCTAATACTACTAACAAATTTCAAACTTTATTAGGTTATATAATGATGAAGTAAGGTCTTTTTTAACTCTTGAATTCATTTAAGGAGGAAGGAAATTGGGGTGGAAGATCAAATGTCAGCAAACTAATTGAACAATAATATGAGAGAATATGAGTGCATTTCTCAAGGTGGGAAAACTTGACAAATTTTGAATGGAAAAGATCAAAAGGAAACCCAACTCAACTGAAAATTGAGGAACCTGCTTTGTATGCAATTATCACTTCTCCCGGCTGCTCTTGCACATGATATTTAACCAGGGGTATCTCTAGGTGGGTTAGGTGGGGCATCTTTGGAATAATTCCACAATTATTAATTCAAGGGCTTTTCTTGGGCTTTTTTCAGTAACTTTTGGATAATTGTTCAAATTCAATTTGGTGGAGGCCCCCAAGAATTTGGCAGGAATTAAAGTGAAGGCCTAAGGGGGAGGCATAACTTTACACCCACCACTATGCTACCCCCTGTGGACCTATGGCTTCTTGATATGGCATATCAATTACAATATTCCTCAATAAACTACATCTTATTTTTATTCTTGTCTTTTCTATTGTACTGTTTTCTTCCCCAATCAAATACTGAACTATCATTGGCTCATTTGCAACACATTCAAGTGAAGAGGGGTCTTAGTGATACCTTTCTTAACTTGCTTATAGAAGTTCCAGTTTATGGATTCACTGCCCTTGCAGATGTGGAGCTGCTCCTGGAACACACCCATCCACTGGTGCTCAAAGTATTGGTCAAAGGGGGAAATTCTTCTTGATGATCCACAATGTACTTGTCCTTAATCAGCTTGCCATAGAAAATTTTTACTTCTTCCTTTATGACCATGTCCAGGGCAGCAAAGCAATTGTAAATATTTTTGGCCTCTTTGGTGCCATCCTTATATACCAGCTTATTTAGGGCTGGATTTTTCATTAGGTTCTTACATAGATCCTGGCAGTAATGAAAGAAGCAGCCTTGGAGCCTGCCTTTAAAGACTTTGATGAAGAAATTATCTTGAACTGCATCAAATCAACCATTAAAGTGGTATGGTATGGTATGAAAGAGACTCTGTTGCCTTTTTGGATTCACTCTATAACTCCTGGGTGGTCTCTGGATTGACGTTTTTTCTTGAAACTCTCTTCTCTGTTGGCTTCTCATCAAGTGTGGGCAAGATCACATTGAGTTTTTCCTTGATTATATTCAAGGCGTAGATATAAATCTCATTCTTTTTGTTTGGGAGAAAGAAGAAGAAAAAGAAAACTTTATATGCATTGACCTATCCATGAATAGTTTAAAGCTGATAAAACAGCTTTGGGAAGAATGAGAAAGTATCATCTGCAAACCAGGTGTCACACTTGAGAAGGCATGTGGGATCCTCCTGAGTTGAAAAGCATATTATGTGGTTTGCTGATTGTTGTGTTTGGCTCCTGGGGACAACATCCAGGAGGATACAGCAGTAAATCTTTATAGCAAAAGATTTGAGGATCAAAGCTATCATTGGGTTAGCCTTCAGGGGAAAATTAAGGGCACATACCTTAATTTCCTGGAATACAAGATGAGGACTTCCTTTTGGAAAAAAGGAAAGGAAAAAGCTTAAAGAATATTAAAGCCAACACAAATGTGGATAAACTTGTCTTTATTAGGAGAAATAATTCTACTTAAATAGTAGACAAGGGACAGTGATCACTCATTAGATAGACAGAGTGACTGAAGGGGTCACATTGGGGTGAGGTCATACCAGGATCAGACAAGGGAAGGTATGGTATTCCGGAATGGGTGGATATTGGTACAGACCCATTTACAGAAGGCAAGGAATTCCTGAACTTGAAAGCAAAACCAGTCAAATCTTTGCATATATCATTATTTGAAGGCCATATCAAAATAGCATTAATGGTGTAATTTCTGACACTGATCCTTGTCCATCATCATTTAAGAGAAAGGGCTTCCCAAGAATGGTAATTTTCTGGTTATTTTTGAGCACAAGTTCATTGGTTATTCTGGCGCTGAAACTAAGATTTGCCTCAATTGGCCATTGATCAGTCACATACTGTTGGAGTTTGGTCTTCTCTCCAACTTTATCTCTCTTATTTTCATTCAGATTTAGTAGAACATGAGTGATCAGCTCATAAGAATTCATGCCCTTTGTTGGAACCATCTTTTATGATGGTTCCAACAACAACTCTTTCACAAAAGCTTTGGAGGAAAATCCTGACCCTTTACACTTAAATTACATTATTTTTGGGACAAAATCTGTATTGGTAGCTAAAGAAGGAATTAATAAGTTAGTATTTAATAATATTAATGAATTACCTTTATTTTTGGGTTTGAAAGTCAACCCTGCGACCTTCCAGTTGCTCTCACTCAATGTTAATGTTGGAATAGAGCCGTTTACCAATCAAGGATTTGAGAAAAAACGGTTCAGTTATCCTTGTGCAGCCAGTCAAGCACAGCAAATGAATTAGATGATTTTGACAATGCCTGTTCTCTTTTCCAAGTCTCTGTAAATACTGCCGTTGATCCTAAGCAACAAAAACCCTGTTAAGTGGTTTCAATCATTTTGCAGTTAACTCTACAATATTTTGAAACCTTAAAGAGTTACAGTAAGTGGTTCTGATTATTAGTAAGTTTAAACTGTCACCATACAGTTGTGTTGTTTGAGATATTTTAAGCCTACACTCCTTTGGCTAAGTGATACATTCCAGTTGAAACTTCCTTTTAACCCCTTTTCCCAAGTCTATATAAGTATTTTAGCTTTTCTTATGGCAAATGCTCAATCAATAAAGAGTTTAAACCCATCTTTATATTTTTATTGCTTGTAAGACTTTTGGAAATTCTCATGAAACCGCCTAATCTTCCTCATTTTGGGGGATCAGGCTTAAATGAGTGATTCTAATCTTGGTTTGTATCTTAGTACATTTGACTGTTCAGATGGAAACACACCCCGGCACAGGAACCAGCACTGTGTATTGCAACAATGGGAAGTGAGCACCAGTGGTCTAGAAAGATGGTATACAGCCTCTTTGCTTTCTTTTAATATTCCTACCAAGCAAAAGCCTCAATCTGTGTTCCCTGATCCTGTGCAGACTAGTCTTTTCTGTCCGTTTGCTTCTGTTTCTTTGCTTGTTTACCTGGGCGCATACACTTTCCTTGGTTGGTTCAATCCCTTATTGGGAAGATATCAAATCCTTGGGGAGTTATTACACTTGGGTATGGTTTCCGTGCCAATTGGCTCTATGATCACTGTGTTAACCCCTTCTGCACTAATCTGTTATGTTTTGCAACTATTCCCTGCAGGGTGGGTTCCTGACATCCTTATTAAGTGTGATAACTTGACGCAGGAACTGGTGCATGAGATAATAAAGTATCTCATCATAGCTCAAAAAGTCATGCTCAATGATGAGCTCTTTGGCTTGCGTAAAACATATGGTGTTCAATCATACGAGGAAGCCAGAACTATCACACCAGTAGTGATTATGAGTCATATTCTTCCTTTGATCATTGCATGTGAACAGGAAGTCATCTTTCACAAATACATCACACCCCCTTCTTAGAAATTATAGGAAATGAGTCTGGGAAGACGTCTGAGACTTTAAACTTCCTGTTTTTATTACATATATTGACAAATGCATGTAATTTTCACTCTGGGATGGGCTTCTTCTATGAGGCAGCTGATCCATGGCCATCAGAGTTATAATTGGAGCCTTCTTCATGCTTATCTTCATCATTTGGGTGAATGTGTTGCTCCTGTTTGTCAGAAGGATAATGGACAAAGGGAGGGTGGTGTCACAGTAGGTTCCATATTGCCTGGAATTACTTACCCTAGTTGCATGGCTCAAAAGTTGGGTAAACTGTTAACCAGGTTAACCAATTTGACAGATCTCAACCAAAGTGTTGATTGGAAATATGTTACTGCTGCTCCAGTTTGCCATCTGGATTTGATTCCCCCTTGCAAACTGACACTAATAAATCAACATAATTTGAGATTCACTTGATACAACCTTATTTATCAGTGCAGTCAACAGAAATTAGTCACTCAAGGGTTTTTTGCGTACTGGACAAGGTACTCTTTGGATGATGCAGACAGAATTAGAGCCAAGGATCCAGGTGGTATTGCTTAGTCAAGTTTTGGTATATATGGGAGATTTTCACTGTTCAACTCTTAAAGGTTGAGTCCTCTCTAAAAATTTACTCAAATAAACCAAATATTCTCCTGGTCTAACTTTATTTACAATACACCCAGTAGTTGGTCTATTCCGCTACATCCCGTATAATTTGATCCTTAGTTGAATCATTACTAGAAGATGGGGTCCCACCGTGAGTTCTTTGTAGTTTGCACCTCCTAACGTTACTCCAATGCCTCATAATCTTGGTGTCTTCCCTGAAGAATCCAAATCAGATACAGTTGTTTCTTCTCAATGTCCCAATTTTTATGCAGAAGATACTTTAATTCTCTCCTAGGCCATCTATCTAGGACTTTTCTGGTTGGGTTTAATCATTCTTTTGAACCCTAGTGTATCCTTTGGAAATTTTACAAAACAGTATCTGAAGCTTTGTTGGTGGTTAATCATCAACTCTATTTGTATTTGGGTGATGATTCCCCACCACATGGAGACTGCTTCTTACTATCTGTCAATTTCTGTCACACGTGGGGAGGGGTGGGGCTGGCAGCCTCAGGCTCAGGCTCAGGGGAAAGTGTGGGGGTCTTTTCAGGCATTTTCTTATAAGTCTGCTTTGGGGGGTAGCCTTGGCTTTTCTGGCATTGATAGAAGTATCTTGTCCGTTAGGGCATTGGTGTTAGGTTGCTTTTCTGACTTGGGAGGCATCTAAAGGTATATTAGTATAAAAAAGTTCTAATTTGAGAGAAATTTTCAAAGTAAAAAATGAGAGTATTATCAATACAAAAGTATAAAATATTTTTACATATTCTTGTAGAGAAAATCTCAATATATAATATCAAAAAATGGGAAACATTATCAACCTAAAAATATTTTTTAGTAGTAGAAAGTATTTGCAAAACTGTAAGTATTTTGGCTGAAAATATATTTCTAGATGCCTTATTCAAGATGCTGTTTTTGAGATGGTGTTGGCCAAAAACGGTAGGACACATCATCTCAAGAACGCCATCTTGAAATACGCTATCTTGATTTTCTTCTATCTCAATTTTATAGTAAAAACGCCATTTCAACTTACGGCACTGCAACTAAGAAAAGCGTGTTTTCAAAATTTAGATTTTTTCAACTCCAAAAAAAACCAAAAAAAATCCCATAAATAAAATTTAAAAGTCATTTCTAGGCTTAAAAAAGACTCATAATTCCAAATCTGCAATAAAAAATGGGGTTAATTAGTAGCAACAAGGCTATGTAAATCCCAAAAGTTAAAATATACCCAAAAACAACTATTTTCATCTATTATAACTATGATCCATACTTTAAAATAAGCATACAATTGTACCAAATACTAAATAAAAGTCAAAAAATGATAAAATTAAAAGAAATAAGGAGAAGATAAAGAAGTGCTTATTGAAAATAGGCTCAAACATTAGTTGAAAGAGCAACAGAGATGGCCTGAAGATGCTCAAGCTTTCTATCCTTGGGATAGTAGGCAAGGACCACCTTGCTGATTTCTGTATATTTCTTTACAGCCTTAGTCTGCTTGGGGGGTTGCTCTTGGCCTTCATACCAGTCTTAAAGAGGCAGGAAGAGATTCCCTGCTGGGTTTTGATATGTACCATAATCTTGTTAAATTTGGGCTTATGAACCCAGACTCTTGTTGCAAATTGACTATGCCACCCTTCAAGGTAAGAGGTGGTCTTGATCAAACCATCTTTTACCTACTTATAGCAGTTCCATGTGATTGATTCACCGCCTTTTCTGATGTGGTGTGCTCCTTGAAATACTCCAACCCATTGAGTTTCAAAATAATCAATGAACAGAGCAAATGCTGCCTGGTTGGCAAGGATATAGGACTGGCAGAGGAGGGTGTCTTAAAAGACATTGATCTCCTCCTTTCTCACAAGGTCAAGGGCAGCAAAGCATTTGAACACGTCCTTGGCTGCTTTAGTGCCTTCAGAGTTGACCAGCTCATGAAGATCAGAGCACTTTTGGAGGCAGCGGCAGAGTGCCTGCCAGAAGTGGAAGTAGCATCCCCGGGGGAGCTCTTGAAGACTCTAATAAAAGCATTTGACTGAGCCTGTTTGAAATCCACTAACAGATATTCATGATAGGGAAGGCTTTCTGACTGCTTTTTGGTTGGGGTGGCTTCCTCTCCTGGGACTAGGCCTTATTCTTGCGCCCTCTGGTCTTCTTTGGCTCTTCTTCAATGGTTGGGAGGATCTCATCCAACTTAGCCTTTAAAATTGTAAGAGCACATACATAAGTTTCCTGCTTATTAGTTGGGAGGAAAAAGAAAACCAGAGGAAGAACTAGAATTCCCACCTGCCCATGAATATTCCAAAGCTGGCTAAATGGCTTTGAGCAGGTGGAGAAAGTGCCATCTGCAAGCCATGTTTTGCATTTCAACAGGTTTTGCAGATCCTGTGAGGTGGCAAAGCAAATAATGCACTCATGATCATGTTGGCTGTTGCATGGAGAAGGAATCTCTCCTCATGACAAGATAGTTTTTGTTCCTCAGTCAAGATCAATTGATCAATTGATGAAGCACTGACGCCTTCAGTGCTCAGAGCATACCTCTGATCATTAAGATTTCTCTGCAATTTGGAGGCGCCACCAACAGTGGCAAGTTGGGGTTGTTTAAATTGAGGAGGGCATCATTGACAACTCAGTGGCGGTTTGATCTTTGGTGGTTGGGATGACCTGGCAAAGAAACCAGCGGATCAGTTGGTAAAGGGGGTCAAAAGGCTTGGCGCAGTCATGCCCAATAGTCAGGGTCTTGAATCTAGTGAACCTGTATGTAGTGAGCCTTGCAGGGCAGCCAACATTATCACATTTATAGTGATGTTGGTGGATTAGCTTTTTTCATTGTTACAGCTGAAGCTGTAGCCCTTGTAAAAAAAAGCCAGCTCCTCCTTTCTTAGTCATTATGGGGTAGCTGGCTGGATATGTGGTGGGCACAGCAAAGGTGCCATTTTGATTGCAGATATTGTGGACGGTATTTAGATCCCAGAGCTCAATTTGCTCATCCAAAGGAGCACCAGGCTCAGGCTCCTGTTCCTGTTCCTCTTCCTCTTCAGGCTCTGAGGTGGGATCAGAGTGGCAGTTAAAGTTGAATAACTTTTTCTGGGGATCTAAGAGGGAGTAAACAAAAGGAGAGTGGGAAGGGGTTGGGCTTGTTTCCTCAGGTTCATGGGAAGGTGTGGGTGTCTTGGGGGGAGCTTACCCTTAGCAGGCTGCTTTTTAGGGGTATTTTCGGCCTTCTTGGCCTTGGGAGGAGTGACCTTGGACTTGGAGGCCTTGGGCGCAGCTTTAGTGGTAGGCTTGGGAGGCATCTAAAAGTGAATTAGTATCAAAATATGGGAAATTTAGGGGTTGTTTTTAAAGAAAAAAATAGAAAGTTTTTAATATAAAAGTAGTATTTTTTACATGGAAATGTAGAGAAAGTAATAAAATATATAATATCAAAATTTCAATGTTTTCTATTTTGTAAAAATAATTTTTATTAGTAACACAAATATGCAAAACTTTGAGTTTTGACTGAAAACTTGCAGTCAAAATGGCATTTTTTGAAGTGACGTAATCAAGGTGCTGTAGCTCAAAAGCATAGTGTTTTTGACCATTTTTTATATTAAATTAACAAATTTCCGGTGGAGCTAATACAACCGGACCAAAGAGTAAAACTTGAATATTTAAAAGACTAGCTTATACAACTGGGGTTAAAAAGTACCCAGTTGTTTAGAGGAGGTCAAAAAATTTATTTGCAAATTTTCATATGTTTTCTTACATTTTTTGTTTAATCAATTTTAGATGTGAATATGTACTTTTGAAAAGTGGAAATCAAGAATCACAGTGAGGGAATTGATATAGAGTAGCCTGGCGTCATATATAATTTCCCCTTATTTTCCCCTATCTATTGTGCACATTGAATCAATTGGGTGATATGAAACTTGGTGGAATTTGAAGTGACGTAAATCAAAATGGCGTAATCATCCCCTTCCATATTAAAATCACTGTTAAATTTTTTTATTAATAGAACCCTTATCAATGTATTCATGTATAAGTAAGCTATAAATTATATATAACAAAACTGTTTTTTTACCCATCAATGACAATCACTAGAAGGACTATCATAGTGGCGTCTTTTTAGGTTGATCTTAGTATTAGTGTATTGGGTTAATACTATAGGAACATCTTCTGGCACTATACAACAGGCTTTATTTTAGTTTAGGGATAATCTTATTTTAGTTAAAGATAAATGGTGTGATTCAAAATGATGTAAAGTTGAGATGGTGTAAACACGCCCCACACTAAGTGAGTTTGTATGTAATTAAAATTAGTGAAATAAGATTTACTTAAACTGACTCAAAGTGACAGAATTGAGATGATGTAAATTTTAGATGCCACATTATAAAGGTATATGTAAATTTATTATTTTATTATTTATTTTATTTTTTTGTGATTCAAAATCACTAACGCAAAAACGTCATCTCAAATTAAATTTGAGATGGCATGTCCTACCCCAAAAACATAGTGATTTTGCATATTTTTATTTTAATTCAATATATCCTTGGTGGAGCTAATACAACCAGACCAAATATTAAATCTTAAGTATCTCAAAAACTAGCTTATACAATTGGGTTAAAAAATACTCAGCTGTTTAGAGAAGATCAAAAATACATATTTGAAATTTTTCAGAGAATTTCTTATATTTTTATTATGAGTGAAAAACAGTGAAAACTTTAAAAATGAAATGTGGAAGCAGTCTATTTGTGATAGTGTATCTAGATGGCATCCTATGACACTTTATATAAAAACAGATTAGTTCCTGGTGTTGCATTGGTGGGCACCACTACTATTGGACACTTGGGAGCCTAGTGGATTTTGTAATGATGTGTTTTACAATAGCGTAAAAATCCCCTTTACTATATAAAATCACTAGTAAAACACTTGATTGTCCAAACCCAAATATCAAAGTTCTTTCTATGATAAGGAATAAAACCATTATATGAAAAATGGTTATTTAATGTCTGTGTTATGGGAGATAGTACTATCAAAGTGATGTTAATTTGGGTTGATTTATATGTGGGGTCTCAAATTAATACCATGCTTTTTTTCCAGCTAATAAGAGAAAGTGACAGGGATCCAGCCTGTAGCAGGTTTAGGAGAACTTGCAGGCAGACAGCCCACAGGCTCAGAGGGAAGGCCCACCACAGGATGGGAGCTAAGTTTACAATATAGGAGAAAACTTTTCTAAGCAAGGCCCAAGGCCCATTGGTGGGTACCATGGAGTCAACTAATCCAGTGAGTGTTATATAGAGGACGCCAAATAATTGGGTGGAGATTGATTCATTGGCCATCACAATTTCTTGTGGGTAGTCAGACCGTGGAGTCACAGGAGGGGTCATAGGCACTAAATAGGCAGGCAGGCTGTTACAAAAGTAACAAATTTGAATCCCCAAGCAGGATTTGAACCCACTCCCAGCCACCAGCCACCAGGTGGGAAGCAGGTGGTAGGAGCCTGCCTGCACCTGTGTTTGATTTAAAAAGCAAATACCCAGGTGCAGGAATCACTCCTTCCCTAACAGTAGCTGTGGGGCCCCAAAATCTATGCCCAGGCCTTGGTGGGTTTGACTGGGCCTGGGCAGACTAAATTTAGCTGCCCAGAGCTCCCAGCTCAAGACCACCCTCCATTAAGTAATTTGGGGTCCCCAATTGGGGACACCTTTTTTAATCAAGTTCTTCAGCTTTAGAAATGCCTGTCAGGCCAGTCCAAAATGGTAATCAAATTGAAAAAGACCCCATGACACCTGCAGCCAACCCTTCTAGAACCAATGACCAGTCAGGCAAAGATAGATCACCAACAAGCCAAGCAACTGTTCCTGAAGACCCCAAAAATAATGATGAAACAGCCAATCAACCAGCAGAAGTTGTGATGCCAAACCTTGCCACCCAGATAGCATCAGAAGAATGCCCAGAGGCGCCTGCATGTGTGCCAGGATCCTCCTGACATGAAATTGCTTTTTTTCTGGGCTTAACTGATGTGTTTAAACTGTTGAAATGAGTTTGAAGCTTCTTTAAAGTAGCTTTTATAATAACCTTAATTTAATTATACAATCTTGAGTCCCCTATTCATGTAAAAACCTGTTTTTATATGCATGAAGATATCCATTTGTTTGTTTTGTATCTCACAATCTAGTGAAGCAATCTCAAGGCTTGAACACATTTCTGAAAGCCTGAAACAAGAGAATTCGAACTAAGCAATAATCTGCACCATTTACAAATGCAACACTTGCCTTTCAACACGATTTCTGCTTAATCACCCCTGCTTCCTCTCAAACTTTAAACACTAAGTGTATAAATTCTCCGATTCTCTCTTCACTCCCATATTCCAACATTCTCCTTCTTGGATCCTCAAATAAATCTGGCTTATTAAAATCTCTTTGATATACTTCTATCCTTCTTTCTTGTCTTGTCCTTTCCTGTCTGGATAAGCCAGAGTTACTTGAGGATGGTCTTAAGGCTGGAATTCTTGGTGGCCTGGCTCTAATCAATAATCCAGCTTCCAGCCCTGACAATGTAATTGATTATATAAGCTAGAAGCACCAGAAAGATTCTGTATTGTCATTCTTACCAAATAAAGTTGTTATAAACCTTTGGTTCACCAATCTGATTCCTTACATATTTTTGATACTCTTCCATCTGCAATCACCTAAGCACCAGTAATCATCCATAGAGATTGGAAGCCAAGTACCAGTTGACCAAACAAAAGCATTTGACTACTACCGCCCTCCTGACGCTCTGTTTGGTCCTGTGCACTTCACAGAGTATCCCCATAACCCTGACCACAAACCCTGGACCTTGGAAGACTTGCAGTGGTACACCCACCCAAACGCCCCCAAGGAACCCTACCAAATTATCCGTGACAGCAAGGAAATTATAATATACCTTTTGATATTCAATGGGAAATACAACAACCCTGCCGCCTACTTGATCCCAATGGAACCACCCCCAACACCCAAACTGACCATCTCAACCCCACCCACTTCCAATGCCGCTGGCCAGAGTAGTCAATTCCTGGGAGGGCTATACCTGACGCTCACAGGATTGATTGATTCCGCCTTGCCTGCGGTTGGACCCTGGGTTGTGGCTGGGAAGGCCCTTTCCTACCTGGTAAAGTTAGGTCCTATCATCTGGTGAGCCATGCCTGTACTTGCATCTGCCCCTTCATCCCCTGAAGGGGCATCACAGTACTCTTGGCATTGTGAAACAGGTAATTATGTTTTTCCTGGAATAGTAAAGTTGTTTGATATATCATGTGTATTCCCATCTAATGAGTTCAGGTTCTCTGGTTCTGGATTCAGGGTTGTAG